>JAGVSQ010003025.1:0-22799 GCA_022683975.1 Rhyacophila evoluta | reverse complement strand
TATCGTGTAATAGAGGCGGTTATGCATTTGAACGCTGTTTTAGGTGTCGATTTTGGATGGTTTAGAGGCGTTTTTGTATTGGTTTGAAGTTTGCAGGACGTAGAGACTAAGAAGCGGATCATTAATCAATCATTATCTCAAAAATTAAAATTTATGGATAGTGGCAGTTTTGCATCTATACAACTCAAATATTGTAATTCATAATATCAAAGATATCCATAACAAACTGAGAAAATCTGATTGGTTTTGTACTGCATTTAAACAACCTGTTAAATAAAATATTATGAATTCTATAGACAAGTAACTTGTACATGCAAGCAAACCTTGGTCTTTCTCATAACTTAGTTTGATTATATGTAATATTATACTGAAATCTAATTCTAAGATATCTATTAAATTAACTACGTGTTGTAAAATCGAATTCTTTTAATCTATAATATTTATTTTGTTTTCTAGTCTCTGAATAGTAAACAGCGTCAGCTGCGTAAGTCGGGTAATGAGCTGGCTGCTCCTGATGCGGCAGAGCTGGCCAGGGTCTCCGCTGAACAAGCTGTTCTCCAAAAGCATCTGGAGTCAGCGAGGAAACAGAGCAGACAACATAGCATGCTCATACAGGTAGGTTGTCGCCGCCATTTGCTCAATTTTTGAATTTGAATATAAGTATATAAAATACAAATTGGCTAAGTTTTTTCTAATACTTATTTACTGTATGTTTTAAATGTTAAATTAAATTAATATTTTATATACATTTAAATTTTTTCAAAATTTTTCTAAAATGCTCATTTAATTTTTTAAATTTCCCAGTGTTTCGCATATTCAATTGAGACAATCTTTTATCTTTTTGTCATGTAAACCTCTCCAAAATGATCACAAGTGATCATGAGGTTATAATTTCTTATAGATAATAAACTTTTCCTTAATTAGTAGGCAAAGTGTTTAGAATCTTAAGACAATCCGTATTTATGTAATGTAATTTTGTTTGGCTGTTGGTCTACATTAAGGAATACCGGAATAAGCAGCAGCAACAGACCCCCGGAATGGGCCAGCCGCAACTCAATATCGGCCAACAGGGCATCTTCTCACAGCAGCAAGTATTGCTGCAGCAGAATCAGCAGCAATCGCCCCAGCTTCAGGGACAACCCAATCAGATGCAGCAACAGCCAGTTCAGGGTCAGGGACAGATCATTCAGCAGCATGGAATGATGACCCAGAGAATCAACACCATGATGAATCCTGTTGCCCAACTTATGCAAGGAAATCAGCAGCAACAGCTGCAGAACCAACAGCAACAACTGCAAAATCAACAACAGTTACAGAATCAGCAACAGTTGCAGAATCAGCAACAGTTACAGAATCAACAACAATTGCAAAATCAACAACAATTACAAAACCAACAACAATTGCAAACCCAACAATTACAAAATCAACAACAGTTGCAAAATCAAAATCAAAACTTACAGCAAACACAACAAATCCAAAATCAGCAAATACCGAATCCTCAGATTCAGCAGATACAGCAGCATTTGATATCAAATCAGTCTGTCTCGCCTCAAATGCTGCACCATCAGATATCCAATCAGCAAGGGCAGCAAATAATGACTGTGAGCGGAAAGCACGAGAGGAGTATTCCCGCGTCCACGCTGCAGCAACATCAAATGCCGGGTCAAGGCCAGCAGCCACAGAACCAGAGGCCCATCTCTACTCCGAGTCCACAGATGAGTCTGCAAATGCAGAACATTCACAGTCCTGTCACTTCACATTCCCCGCAACTTCAGTCAGTTCAGGTAAATATAACAATTACTTCAATTAAATTTTTTGGTCCGATTGTCTTCATGAAATTTATTTTTAGATAGTATATAACTCACATCATATATCATTCACAATACAATGTGACACAATTAGCCAATTTATTAATTAGAAATGAATGTGTTACATATATTAATTTCCTAAAAATGTTCTTTTGATACAATAAGACTAATTTCTATTGAAATAAATTTTAAACTTATGTTTTCCCTATGCAGAGTGGTTCGCTAAGCGGAGGGGCATCTCCTCGTACAGGGGGAACTCCGCCACCTCCTTTCAGTCCTCAAGGGGGTAATGGTGGTGGTCGTTCACCTCAGGTTGTCTTTCCGAGACCGCAAGGATCTCCTCTACAGACAAGATTTGTCAGGCCACCTGCCCACCACGCTATGCATCAACAAGGTATGTGTATTTAAATGAAGTTCTTTCTTTAGAAGAGAAGAATAATTTTGGCATATTTAAAATCAATTCCCATCAAGTAACCTCAGTCCATATTATCGATTATTACATTATTGTTTTGCAGGAATGAGAGTGGGTGTAGCATTTAACAGTAGACAGTCATCTCCGCTTGGGAGTCCTCAGCCTCTCATGTCGCCAGGAGCCCCACCTGGTGATGCTGTGAGTATTATCATCATATACTAGATCATTACACTATAATACTGTTAATTTATTTTTTAATATGAAGACATTTATGATTCAAATACTTCTTTATTTCAGCCGATCGGTTAGAAAGAGCTATTTCTTATTTTAGTGTCCCCGCAGAAGTTGGTCACACGTTGTTTCGCAATTTGATCACCCATACACTTACATGATTTGACATTTAAAAAGGCATGCATGTTGGAAAATAATAAATACAATGAAGTGCTGTTTGAATGGAATATATATATTCATTGTTATGGCCATTTTAAAGTTAGGATACTATTTATACAATGTTCTTAAATGGGAAATAAGCACACCTATTTAAAATTATAATTACGAGACAGTGATATTTGAAAGGAATATAATCGTAGTAATTGTCATGTTACAGTTACCATACAATTTATAAAAATGTAAATTATAAACAAATAACGACAAAAACTAACATGAAATAAATTGTTGTCATAATAATTGGGATCTAAAGTTACCATACAATTCATTATAATGTTCTCTAATGGAAAATAGGCACACATAATTAAAGGAACAGGATAATTAAATTAATTGTTAACAAGAAATTCTAGTATTTCACTTTAAAAAACCAGTGCAAAATCTGCATTTTAGAATAGTTGACAACTTCTACTGGGACACTAAAATAAGAGATAGCCTAAGGAAGTATTAAGAGATTAGAAAGAGAGAGAGAGAGAGAAGAAAGAGTATTTTGTGTAATAATTTCTGATATTGAAACTGACAATATTTGAATTTATTATATTTTATATATGACTAAGAAAATAAAGTCTGTTCTAAAACACACATAAACATAATATATTATGTTTTAAATGAATGTTAAATAGAAATGTGTTTTTTTTTGTTGAATAGCAACGTCAGCAAATGATGCAGCGTCAGCAGTATAGCCCGATGGGTCAACCGCCCAGTTCGCCTCTATCCAGAAGTCCTCTTATTGGATCTCAACCACCTAGTTCTCCGTTGCCAGTCAGGAGTCCTTTGTTAGCTGCAAGATCTACTCCATCTCCATCCTCATCGCAACCTCAACAACAACAATTGCAATTGCAACAGCAGCAGCATCAGCAACAGCAGCAACAACAACAATTACAGCACCACTTGCAACAACAACTTCAACAACTCCAGCAACAGCAGCCGTTGCAGCAACAGCGTCAACAGCAGTTGCAACAACAATTACAACAGCAACAACAACAACAACAGTTGCAATTGCAACAACAACAGCAACAACAACAACAACAGCAGCAACAGCAACCACAATTACAGCAACAGCAATTGCAACAGCAAATATTGCAACAAAATATACAACAAAGTCAACAATTACAGCAACAACACCAACCACAGTTACAGCAACAGCAGCCTGAATCTCAGATGTCGAATGTTGGCAGTGGTGGTGGTAATCCAAATACCCCCCACAGCGCTGCTCCACTTCCACCAAGCATGGGTCAGTTTCGTTACTTTAAAGTAGGACTAAGGGGTGGATCCCCCATGTGGGGCCTCAACAAATCAGTTATGAGACAAGTTTCTGCCGATTCTATACAGAGCTCCAGTTCCCAGACTGTTAATGATGGTTTGTATAAATATTTCTGCTTTGCAATACTTACTATACCTAATAGCAAAATTGTATGCATATTTTAAAACTTGCTTATTTTTTTAAGGTCAATTGATGAAGCCCAAGAAAGAGTCCCATATAAGTAAAGTATCAATATTGAAAAAGAAGCCTCAGCATAAAATAACACAGGTGACTGCTGCAGCAGGAGTAGCCACTAATTCTAAAATGGCATCTCTTGTTAATGCTGAGTATAATGACTTAGATGATAGTTCCAATACTCCACCTGTTAGTCCAGGGAAGATAGCCCAGATGGTGATAGAGGGAGCGAAAGAAGCTAAAGGATCATCTAGACTTTCACACGAAGGTCCTAAAATTGCTATGGTTCCAAAAATTTCCAAAGTCTTGCCCCCAGAAAAGAAAACTCCATTTATGGATTGCAGTGCACAGTCGGATGAAGATATTGTTTTGATTGATAGCAGTCCTGATGAGAAGCAACAGATCTTAGACTACGATGATGAGGCTGATAAAACATTTGTTGGTTCTGAAGTCTCTCTTTCGGCAGCTGCTACCGATTCTGATCAGGGAGAACTGACTGTCATGGAACCTTTCCCTGCTGTAGAAATATCAGAGGCAGCTGGAAGTCCATCAGAATCTCCAGGCTATGTTTTATTTCCTGGCGATGTTGTGGGTTATGATGTAGACAGTGATGACGACTGCTATATTGAGAAGGAAGGTCCTGTAGTTATTGGCTATGCTCGTCATGCTTCTGATTCGAATGGAGAGAGCATTCATAGAATGTCTGAAGGCAGTGAAGATGAAAGAAGCTGTATTCGCATAGAAGACTATCTTTCTGACAAGCCATCTCTGTCTCCCAAATCAGACAAGAGTATGCAGATTGATGAGGAGATCAGTGAATCTGTTGAGGACACTGAAGATATAGTCGTAATAAGTTCTGAAGTAGTCTCACCGGAAGAACGAATAGCTACTGAGGAAGATTTTGAGGAGCTAATTGATGGTGGAAAACCTGAAGATACTGTTGAAGAAGAACCAGTTAAAAAAGCGGTAACCATCAAGACACCTGTTCCTGTAAGTACAGAAGCTCCGCCTGTGACTCTTACTCGAACTGAAACTACCAAAAAAACCGTAGCTGTAATCAGTTTGGCTGCAAAACCACCCCAAAATGCTTCTTCAGTGCATCAGTTCAAAATTTTAAATGCTGGCAAATCCTCTACTGGGTTAACCAGATTACCTTTGATCAGCGCAACGGTGCTATCTCCTCATGCTAATACGAAAATGCTGAATGAAGTATCACAAGCAACAGTGGCATCTGTTTCCATAGCAAATCAGACTATTTCTGTTCCTGTGCTAAAGAGTCTTAATGTTCCTGTCGTGCCTTTGACTGCCAGTGGACAGGGGGTTCCTGGATTATCATCCGTGTCTCACATGAAAGTACCTGTTACCATTTCCACTCCTGCTGCCCTTGGCATTTCTATATCAAGACCCAATTCGTCAGTTATCAATGTAATTTCTTCAAACGTTCCACGAATGGCCACCTTAAGTCCTGTCATTTCTCTTTCCACTGATAGCGCAGGGAACACTCCTCGAAGAATGCCTATTCCTATTCTGACCCAGCAGCATGTCAAGCAAAAGATTGTCAAAACCCTTGACAACTCGCCAGCATTGACTATTTCAAGCTCTAAGATCGCCACGCTGGGGGTATCACGAGATGCTACACTTCCAGCCAAAATATTTCAAGACGAATCCGCTTCCCCCGATAGCTCGTTGAGCCAGGATGAAAGCAATGAAAGTGAACCTCAATCTTCTAACCAAACAGTCATCAACAAGGATAAACTGTCGGACGTTGATAACACTTCTGTAATTAATATCAAACAATCACTTAATTCGGCCATGCACAAAGTTACATATACCATTGGTCATACTATTGTTACCACCTCTAATGTGATAGGGTCGCAAGCGTTGTCAAGTATTGTTCAAACCCGACCTAAACTGGACGTTGACATTGAAAATGAAATCACTAAACATACTGAATTGCCTCCCAAGACAGTTTCTGCTATAGTGATTGGCAAACCTGAAATATCTAAGTCACCTGATAGAGTGAGCGAAACAATTCCTGATAATATTATGGAAGGAGATGATGATGAAAAGACGAAATCAGAGGAAGTTAACGAACCTTCTAAGATGTTCATCCCAGGCACAGTCAGCAGTATGAGTGATGAGATGGATAGTGGTACAGATGGTCGAAAAACAATAAAGGCCATAGCAAATCAGAGCAAAGATATGGTGCTTGATTCTAATATGAGAATTACCTCTGACGTATCGCAAGAGTCAATCCAAATATCAATTCCATCACCTACTCCTTCACAAGAGCAGTATCTTGATAATATTACTCTGCAAGCTCATGAAACTGACGCCAGCAGTAATGCTAGCTCTACGCAAAAGCAAGTGGAATCTTTTGAAGAGATGATGGATTTGCTCAATAATATGAGGGGTGACTCCAAACTGTTTCCTGTTAAGATGAGGGATTCGGTGTCTGATGCCTCTTCACAAGATAATTCTTCTTCGTTGACTGATCGAGAGAGAGACTCTATAGCTGATCTAGATGATATAATTAGACAGGATTTAAACAATACCGTTGCTGCAAAGACGGAACAAAATCAAGAAGCCACCAAATCTACCATTCCTGTTCATGTCATTATGAGGTCTAGAGAATCATCACGGAGTCCGGTGGGATCGGCAGTTTCTCGGGTCACCGCTAACCCTCCACAGCTTTCTCCACTTTCTAAGCCTGCTGAACTTACCACCAATATAGCAAATGTTTCCCAACAGGTTAGAACTATCATGTCATCAGTGAGCACGTCTAAAGTAGAGTCTACCGTCAATCAAACGATCACATCTGTAAAGAAGAATCAAACCCATATTGAAACAGGGACTTCCACTCAAGTTAATTTTGAGAATTTACTACCATCTACTAAGGTTGAAGTTAACACCAGTAAAATTGCCAATCGATCACTTGCTGACAAAGCTGTCATGAATAGTATGATGCCTAATAGTCTTCCGGAATCGTTACAAGGAAGCATAATGGCTATGACTTCAAACGTGAGAACAACTGGAACAGGATCCAACGTGACAAGTTCTATTCGAAATCAGCAACAATCTCCCATGGGCTCGCCAGGAGGCTCCCCAAAACATTCTGGTACAATGCTAACCGCTAAATCTCCAGCCCGGTCTCCCCTTGTATTGACCCAATCTAATCCTGATGATCACAGTATTTCACCCGTCTCACAAAATCAAGCAGCTATTATCGCTCAGCAAATAATTCAAATGCCTGCTCTTTCCAAAATACAATCAGCCAATCCGCAAATGTTGCCAACTGTCATTCAAAATAATTTGCAAACAATGGGTCTGCACAAAGCTCAACTTGTGTCAGCTAATATTTTGAGCTCCACGCTACTGTCTGGGAGACATGTGTCAAGTGGTGGCATTCAGCTTCCTCTGCAGACCATCAGCAGCAGTCAACCACCAGCTCTCATAATGAGCTCGAGGCCATCTCCGGTTGTTTCTCAACACCAACCGGTAGCCTCAGTACATGTTACTACTCACAGTATTCTAGGGGCTAGTTTAAGTCAAACGATTGCAGGTAAATCTGCTCCTAGTGTTAATACAATGTCATCTTCTAAGCTTCTACATAGTCAGCTAACGTCTCCATTAAAGCGCTCCAAATCTACAGATGAACCCAAAAGTGAAGGTGCTCCAGGACATATTCAGCCTGCAAAGCGTCGCAGCTTGGAATCAGTAATTGTGAAAAGTGAACCGGTAGAGGGAGATGAATCTAATGGAGGACTCTCTGGTCTTGAATCCAGTGGCTGCAAATTCTCTTCCCTCAGCGGTGTTCAGAAGACAGATGAATCTCAAAATGTTCTTTTGAAACAGCTGTTGCAGAATTCAGGCGGGAGCTCTCCAACTGTAGTCCCTCCTAGAAACACTTCTGTTCCGTCCATGTTAGCAGGCCAGAGAAGTGCACCTAGCTTGGGCCTGGTGCCCTCATTGGAAGCGCAATTGGCGAGACCATCTATTCCTCCTCCACACATGCCCTCACAGGCTACACCTGTCGACTCATCAGAGAGTTCTCCTCGACAACTTGTTACCAGAGAAACATCATTTGTGTCTAGACCACCGCAGTGTTCCACTGCTCCACCTATTGCTGTTTCAGCACCTGTCCCCATGCAGTCTTCAACTCAATCCTTGATGGATGTGCGGAAGCCTCTTAGTAAACTCATTATCCGAGAAGAACCCCCATTGACTGCTGTGATCTCGTCAGCATCATCGACTACTCCATCCGCGTTTTCTCTTTCATCCGGTGAAATTTCTCCCCAGCCTCCAAAAAGAGAAGTCACCCTACCTCTGCAGAGCCCTGTCAGTCGGCCTTTTACTCCACAAGAAGTGAAAAGGGAATTGCTGGATGAGTGTTCACAGCAGTCTGCCGTATCAGGCATTTCTGCTGCCTCTGATTCTTGCAAAACAGAGATCTCCACTAGAGAAGAGCACTCTGACATGCCTGTCAGTGCAGACGCCAGTACAGAGGCTGGATCAGTACCCGAAACACCACTTGAGGCGAAAAAGAGAAAGAGAAGAGAATACCAACAGAAGCGTAGACAGATGCAAAACACTCAAAAAACAGAGATTGTAACCGCTAAGAAAAGGCCTAGGAAAGGCTCTAAAGTAGAAGAGGATTATGATACTTTCATTGATAACCTCATGGCTCAACTGAAGCTATTGCCACCAATGCAAGTTCAAGAGCCTCTACTAGGTAAGAACTATGGTGTTTGTCCAGTTTTTGGGTCAGGCGACTTGGCCAAATTAGGAACATGTAAGGATGGTTATGTCAGGTGTGGTGATCTGATAGGGGAATTCGGTGATGCACGTATTCCAAATGCTGCTGACTTTTATAACACAGAACCATTTGGTGATGATGAACCGATTCCGGAAAAAGCTCCCACATCCACTCAAAGAGGCTTCTACGATCAAGAGTTCTCACCTATCCGACTAGATGGTGATGCTGAAGATAGGAAGCTTGAATTTCTTTGCAAAGAGCGCGATGTCGAGACACCGGACACTGTCATTAGCAGTTCTAGTCCTGAAAGCTGTTTATGGGATTCTCCTGGCCCATTTCCTGGCCTCAGACTTATTGAGGAAGAATCAGACAGCGATCAGGAGAGCAAAAGATCTTTCTCTCCGGTTATTCCTATTGTGACTCCTGTGCCAGTAAGAGTCAAGCCCATTCCGTTGCGCATCTCACCTGACAAAGAAATTGATAAAGAGAATGTGTGTGACAATATCGGCCGAGAACCACTGGTCAGATCAAAGGTATCAGGATCCACAGTGGGTTCTGAAAGCGGTGAAAACATGACAGTGACCTTAACTTTGACATCTGGTGCTGCTGAAGACATACTAGGAGTTTTAAGAGAGCTGGCTGGAATCCTGCACATTCCTCCGCCAACTGCCTATCACATTGTTGAACGGACTGCTACACCTCCCTCTCACAGATTGGGACTTTATCGAAATAAGGGGAAAGATGGAAAAGAAGGAACTCCTGTCGACATCCAAAGTATTTTGAATGGAGCTGCTAAGTTTTGTAGGCACTGCGATGTTGTCATTCTGGATTCTGTTGTAAGAGCTAAGGCATCAGAGTTTCCTCTATTGACTGCTGTAGATTCACCTGGAAGTGATCTGTTGGGTGATGGAGAGGGAGAGTTGTACTTCTGCAGCCCACAATGCTACAAGAGGTTCGCTTGGCGACCCACTGACATTCTTTCTGATAAGTCTTGCGCTAGGCGACTAGATAGCTTAACTGATATCAAAGAAAAGGAATCTCTTGAGTTACCATTGCCAGAGAGTATGGAAACAGAAGAAATTGATATTAAACCAGATATAAAAGATGAAAAAATGGACATCTCCTTTATAGACTCGCTTGATGGAGATGAAACGAAAGACGAAAGCATCGAAATGAAATTACAAGAAAGTGAACCGGTGGTGACTGAAATTAAAACAGAAGATGTAAAACATGCTAAAGAGGAATCAGCCGCTACACCTCCTAAACTTTTGCGAGGCCACCAGTACAAGCGATGGTCCCCGGGATGTATAATTCCTCCAACTCGATATAAACGACCAACAGACAGGGAGATCACTGAACTTGTCTTTAGGACGGCAATTACAGTCACTCCACAGAGAATGCCAGATGATGTGAGAAGATGCTGTCTGTGTCACACTCAAGGTGACGGTGTTGCTGATGGCCCAGCCAGACTACTAAATTACGACGTTGATAAGTGGGTGCATCTCAACTGTGCCCTTTGGTCCGATAGAGTGTATGAAACTGTTAATGGAGCATTGATGAACTTTGAGAGTGCTCTGCAGACTGGCTCATCTACGGCGTGTGTATTCTGTGAGAAAACCGGTGCCACGGTTCGCTGCTTTAAAACCCGTTGTGCAAATGTTTACCATTTGTGCTGTGCTGTTAAGGATAAGTGTGTGTTCTATAAAAACAAGACCGTGTACTGTTGTTCACATGTCCCCAAAGGAGAAAAGGAGAGCGAACTGACAACGTTGAGCGTGCGTCGTAGAGTGTATGTTCAGCGGGACGAGAGTCGGCAAGTAGCGGCGGTGATGCATCACTGTGATCTCACACACCTGTTGAGGGTTGGCGGCCTGATATTTTTGTCTGTGGGTCAGCTGCTGCCTCATCAGTTGGCGTCCTTTCACACTCCCAACTACATCTACCCCATTGGATACAAGATTGTGAGTACATTATTATTTTTTACCTTATTTTAACTAGCAGTTAAAGACTAAATGATTTAGCACTTATCTTTACCCTTTTAGCGCCAAGCGAAATTTAGGTGCTTATGCTAAAAATTCCAAGCATTTTGCTAAGTGTAAATGATTTATGATTAAATTTAAAAAAAATTGTTCACTTTATGCATTATAGAAACTAAATAAAATACACGTTTAAACTTAAATGACTACCCAAAAAGACTAAAAAGATATATATTTGGAAATAATGATAGTGAATAATTTAAAGCAAAAACGATAGAAACCATGAACAATTGTTAAAAGTATTTGATAATATTTCAACATGTAAATTACTGACAAAGAAGCCATAAGAATTGATTTCGGCGAATTCGTTACCATGGGGCAACAAATATTTCTGAATTAGCATTCGGCATTGTTTTACTAATACCCTTTCATTTATTTCCCTTCACATTTGACAGGATATATTTTACATAATGATTCAACTTAACTCTTCGATTAGTGAATTCATTTTTTATGCACACACGTAATAGACACGAAAATTATTCTCTAATATCAATTCAACTAATTTGATAAAATCAATTGAATTGGATACAAACAACGTTCATTGATTTCCACAGCAAACAGTAAACTGAAGAGTTATTCGAAATTGGTGGCCCCCATTTCGGAATCAAAGGGAAATTTGAAGACAAATTTGGACCCATAAGACTGATTTATGCGATATTTTATGTGTTTCTGTGAACAGCTGAATATAAATACTTTTTTGTTTATTTACAAATTATAATAACTATAGAACGAGCATAAGGGTATTTTTCAATGCTGAACTCAACTTTTTATACTAATGTTTATGTATTTTTTTCTATCCTAAAAATATATGATATAATTTTAATGACTCCCACATAGCATTGATAGATCTATTTAGTATTTATATCAAAATAAATAACATTTTATTAAAAAATAAAAGAATCGTTTTGAAAATATAGCCCATACTAATCAAACGGCTAAGTGGATCAAAATGAGGGCCGATAGAGAAGCACTAAGAGAGTTAAGAGTAGAATGTTAGCTATCTAACACTCTAGTCATCATCTGTTTTTGATTGTAAAGTAGTAGCCTTTCAAAAAAAAGGGAGTTTATCATATATGAAAAAATTACCACTCTAATTGGCATCATCTCCCACGCTGTTAACCAGTTCTATGCCATAAGCGAGTTAACACACTATAATCCCGTGCATGGCCGGCTAAGTTTGACTATTTCAAATAATCTAAAATTTTAAACGCACAGTGACATCGGCTTGGAATCATGGTGAAATATTAAGATGCGACATATTGTCAAGAATTATTGACATTATATTGATTTTAAAAAGAGCTTTGTTGGGCAACCAAAATGTGCCGGCCTTCTAGGTTCCGCCATATGAATACCTCCCGGCATTTAAAAGGTTAAATGATTTTTTTGCTCTCAATTTTCAGCACAGGTATTGCATAAGATTAATTAATTGAAATGTTGACATACAACAAAATAATTTATGGAATAAATGTTAGGATAAAAAATATAAAAATCAGGGTATGAAAGAGTCTTTTCTAAATTAACAAGGATAAATTAAATTACAGGTGCGATTCTTTTGGTCATCAAAGCGCTACAACTCTCGCTGTCGCTACATTTGCTCAATTGGTGAAAAAGAAGGGCGGCCTGAGTTTATAGTAATTCCACAAGAAGAGAACCCACAGTCGCGCGTTCAACCGCACCTATCCACTGCATCATCATCGTCTGCGCCCCCCGCCACTGTCTGCAGTTTAGCACCTGTAGATCAGGAGTCTCGTGGCTGCACCCCCAGAGCTGCCTGGGCGCCTTTCTTAACCAGGTTGGCTGCAATGCGAGACCGACAAGACACTTTGAGACTCTGGCCTGACTATGTCACGGGAGAAGATCTCTTTGGTCTAACCGAACCTGCTATCGTTCGAGTCTTGGAGAGTTTGCCAGGTTAATTACCAATTCCTTGTTATATTTGGGCATTTATTATTAATTGTTATTGTTGATTTTTAAGTTAGGTGTGATAAGTAATGTATGTATTTCATCATATGCTAATTCAGAATATTATCATTCATGTGGTACATTTCGTCATAGGTATTGACACCCTAGCTGATTACCGCTTCAAGTATGGCCGAAATCCGCTTCTGGAACTGCCTCTGGCTGTTAATCCCTCGGGTGCGGCACGAACTGAAGCTCGCAGTGCGGTCAAAGGACTCCAGTGGAGGAGGGCATTGGCTGTGAGGGCAGCGACCGCCCCCCTGTCATCTCCCCGAGCTCCTGCACCTCCACCGCCTCCTCTTGCACCTCCGCCTCCACCCGGGGAACATGCGTGTCCTTATTCCAAACAGTTTGTTCATAGCAAGAGTAGCCAATACAAGAAGATGAAACAGGAGTGGAGAAACAATGTCTATCTGGCAAGGTCAGTACAACAGTAACACATGTCCCGAGTACTAATTGTAATTGATTGATTTTCTGATGCTAAATCTCTAATATGTTAATTATATTCTTGTCCCTTTAGTTCTTTCTTCTAATATCGGTATGAACTATCACATCCTGTGCAAATAGTACATTAATGGATTAATTTATTTTTAGGTCTAAGATCCAAGGCTTGGGTCTGTACGCAGCTAGAGACTTGGAAAAACACACAATGGTGATAGAATATATAGGAGAAGTCATACGGCACGAGCTCTCTGAAATCAGGGAGAAGAAATATGAAGCAAGAGTGAGGATTTTTTTTTATAATTAATTTGTCTAATGCTAATGATATTTAGTCGAATCTTTTAATTGTATTCAATTACTTTGTGTTCTATATCTTTTTACATATCAAGACCATTTTTGTGGAGTTGAAACATTTTAATTTGTCATTAAAAATCAATTTAGTGTCTTAATTTTGAATGCATGTGCAAAATATTTGATATGTATTCTTCATTTAAAAGTATGTAATTTTTTATGAAAACCAATAAATAGTATAGAAGCATGTTTTGTTTGGAGATTTATTGACAAGTCTCTCGAGGCGGTTCCGATACCTCAATAATTGCCTCAAAATGAGTTTTCCTTGTTAAAATATTAAATAATAAGTTAAAGCTCATTCATTGAATTAACATTTACTTTTACTTGTTGAAACTTCAATTTAGAATGGTTGAATTATAATTAATATTCCATAGAAGATTTCATTTGTTCTATTATGGGATAATTAATCTTAGATGAGACTTTTTGTGAATTTAAAACATAACATAGTTGTCAATTTATTGAGTAATTTATTGATTGTATATTTTTTTGATAGAATCGCGGAATCTACATGTTCCGGTTGGACGAAGACCGAGTGGTGGATGCGACGCTGACTGGAGGTCTTGCCCGCTATATCAACCACTCCTGCAATCCCAACTGTGTGGCTGAGGCTGTAGAGGTGGAGAGAGACACTCGCATTATTATCTTTGCCAAGAGAAGAATACTCAGAGGCGAAGAGGTGAGTTTTATTCTGTTTTGCTCATGGATCTATGCAATATAAAGACACTCTAGGAAATGTGTTTTCTCTTTGGCATTTTTGAATTTTATCATCAGGTTTCTGTGTAATTACAGTCAAATTCATCATTTCATTTATAGCGTTTCATTCATGACTTCTAAAAAGTAGTTTCACTCTTAATAATTATGGCTGCAGCAACAATTTTAATATTCAATTTTGTGATTTTGTAGTATTTTTGCTTACTCTGATTGCAGTTATCGGTAACTAAAAATATTTTTAGAATACCACAAATATACTTCAATCGCGATATAAATTATCTTTAATACTTTGGTATATATATATATAAGTAAAATATTTATTAGTTTACAAACACAAATCAAAATAAAAAAACCACAAATATGGTGATCAAGAACACACCAGCAATATTTATGTGGAAAATTCCTGTTGCGTGCTATACTGAGAACAGTTGGATGGAAGTATCCATGGCAAAATATTGTGAGACTAGAATGGGTAAAAAGTTATTTCGTCAATTTGAAAATAAGACTTACTATTTTTTTCATCAGATGTGTGTTTCTTTTTCCAGTTGGCGTATGACTACAAGTTTGACATAGAAGACGACGCCCACAAAATATCATGCATGTGCGGTGCGCCTAATTGCAGAAAGTGGATGAACTGAACACCTATTGCGACATAAATAATATTACTCGTGTGAAACTAGTGGTACAAAACCATCGTCAATGGATATTGTCATCGGCGCAGAGCGGTTAACTCATCGTCTAGTCAGTTGTTTACACTGGGTATCGTAAGCATGTCGATTTTACAATCTTATTATGTACTGTTTTTGTAATATTATCAATAATAATGTAAAATTATTAATCATATTGAGCAGACGTTTGCTTGTCATACATTCCGGTCGAATAGTAGTCATAATTGCCGACGGCATGAAAAACGTTTTCATTTTCACTATTTTATAATATTAGGTTGTTTAAGATTATAAAACGATGTTGATTTCTTTTTGTACATTTTGTAATATAAACAAAAATATATAAACATATTATATTATATCTAATAATATTCATTGCGGGTTCTGTTATTAAGACACTTGACGGAATTGATGCATTATATTAATTTTTAGAGATCGCGTAGTTAGCTTTTAATTTTAGTGTCTAAATCATCTTCAATTAATACTTTACATGTGTAACATTTACTTTATTTATTTATCGCTCGAAACGGCCATTGTAGAATATAGACGGACGTCCCAGCCTCTTACGGTATGTATATATATATATATATATAATTAAAATTCAACTTTTTTAAAAAAAACGTTTTCGTAGATAATTTTTAATTTATGTATAAAACCAGGCGTCGTAGACGATTTGGTAATAAAAATATGATTGATTCAATAATATAAATAAAGGTTAATATTGTGTACATTTTGATGTTTATATGAATGACGTTAATGAAATTTTAAAATGTAAAATATAATCACACGCTTTGTAAAATGCTGTCATATTAAAAATAAAAATTGCAAACGCCACGTTTTGTATAAATCCTGAACTGACAATAGCTACCGTCTTTATATTATGTTTCATATAGCCAATCGACTGAATTTCATCTTTTGTACAGATAAAAATCATAGACCCGACCCCCTCTCAATGGACGGATATATTGAGTGGGTTTTTGTAGTGATCAATTATTTATGTATGTTGCACCCTGTGATTTATTACTCTGGTGGATTTAAACGTCTTCTAAATGCAAACGGATGTGCTTTTATTCCGGTATGCGCGGCAAGTATTGTATCAACTATATACAATGTGAATAAATTAAAATATGTAATATAATATATCTACATAAATATATATAAAGTAGAAGCTAGATGCCCGAAATATGCAAATGATATGATGTACAATATAGATTTATTTATGTATTTATCATAAATAAATGATTAATTAATAAATTGTGTGTTGTGTGCAGCTGTCATTTTAATATGGAATAATCTGCCTTTATCAAACAGCCTTTGTGTGGTCTGCCATTATACTAATCTTAGATTTTAACCAAATGTAAGGCACGTGCAATACTCCTTGTTACATACTGTGTATTATCGATAGGCGTACGGAAGTTTGTATAGGTTAGCTTAGTCATTCGTTCATTTCATTATTTGCGAGGCAAAAGGCTCACCAGACCGATCGTATTTTGTATATTTAGTCATGTATCATAGCTAAAACACTTTTCAAATCTTGACTATACATCTTAGAAGAGTCAAATAATTGTATTAAATTGTGATCACATGGGCGAATTCATTTTGCCAATATTTACTTCAATCTATCTAACACTATCATTGAGATTATAAGTAAAAACACTTGCAAGTAGTCTTATATAAATGAACTAAGGGAGACATTTAAACTAGAAAAGCCCATTCTCTTTCTTAATTATTTACTCAACTAGTTATCTATATATGACAATGCAAAGTATTTATAATTAATGTCCTTCTTATAGTGTTCCCACGAAATAGCTGTTGACAGAACTAATTAAGCTCTAGAAATATAATGTAATATGATTATTTTACTTTTATAAAATGTAGTTTTAATTTACTCATTTAACAACGTTCTTAGCTCTTAAACGGTAAATTTGGGTCTAAAATATCTAAAATAAGAAGTAAGTACTATGTCACCATTGCAAAATCAAAAATGTTTTCATTAGTATCTTTGTATTTTGGTATTTTCTGACTATATGATGTAAACATTATGCAAGTATAAACAAGCAACAGTTGATGAATATCCTAAATTATATTAATACAAATATCTATTAATTAAAAAAAAAAAATGTAATGGAAAACCAGCATTCATTATTTGTCCTATTATTTATGTATTCAAAATCAAAATTTTGTCAGTTTATACATGCACATTGTATACATATAGTGTGAAGATTCCAAGACGGAATTCGAGTCACAAATACTTATTGATATGGATGTTCACAATTTTCAAAAAGTTTTTTTGTCAATCGATATAGCTATGAACAAAATTTATTAACCTACAGAATTATAATTCTTCTATCATTGTTGAGTTCTATCACAAACATAGAGTCTACCAAATGCTATCACAATTAATACAGTAGATTAATGAGCAAACCAGAATGTGTTTTATCCAGTTGTTGCTTTGCTGCATATAAGAACATGACCAAAAATGATGAGTTTTCGATATTATCAGTTCTTTACATCGCAATGGTAATAGCAATAGCAAAAAAAGAGACAAAGAAAAAATAGAATATGGTCTTCCATTTTCACACGGTTGACTGTATAAATGATTAATATTTTATGTTCTACCTGTTGTTTAAGAGCTAATGACGCATTAACTGAACGTATGCGACATTTAAAACAATGTAATAAATGTTTTATATGTTCTGTAAAAAATATAGTAATTGATTCGCAATTTTTTAATCTAAAGAAAAATGTTAAAAATGTATTTTTGATAGCCATTTTGACTAGTGAGGCGACTTGCTGTAAGATGACTATTTTTATTTTAATAGTTCGGATAAAAATATCAATTTCAATAAACTAAACATTACGAGCTGCAATAATCCGGGATTAGTCTTGGCTTTTACCGATTCTCTCCACCTACCCATCTCGTGTATAGTCATCGATAAGTCCATCTCGTCAACAATTTCATGGCCTGCCTCTTATCGAATTCCTATACATTACTTTCTCACATAGAGGTTTTCACATAAGTCAACGGACGACCTTTGTTAATATTTCATAAAAAATTCCCGGTATACACAGAAAAGTATTTTTCATATATAAAATGCAAATAGTTAAAGAAAAATAGGTTGTCAATCTTTTGAGAATTTTTTTAAAGAATATTCCTTGGTTCAAAAAAATCAAATGATCATTATTGCATCTTCAAAATCAAGTAAAAAGATATTAACAGCGTCGCTTCAATGCGAGAATTACAGAAGAAAAACTGATTGAGGGCATTTATCACAAAAATCTGTCATCTTGCCAAAGTGGGTTTTGAATATAATATAATGATTTCAAATTCACTAATTGGCTCACTTGATAATTCAGCTTTTTCTTTTGGTCACTCTTTGAGTAATGACAATATGTTCTATCGACAAATTATTTCTAACTGTTGTTTCTATTTCTATTTGTTTACCTTGAATTTTAATTACATGTCATTAACTATTTCAACATTTTCAATCCCGACGACATTATCAAGATAGCGATGATAATGGTCTGACAATTTAAATAACTATCGGCAAAACTAATTAACCTGGAGAAGTATAATTCAATATAATTTTTTGACTGTTTTGCAAAATGACATTCTACCAGTAAAAACTAACTCAAATAGTTTAGGCCCATGTACTGCATTTTAAGTATACATTGAAATAATGCGAATTTGTAAGTAAAAATACACAATTCCTGATTATTTATTTACACTGTTCTACAGTGATAATATATGAATTTAAAAGTTGTTTGTAAAGTTCGTTCTCTGCTGTTATTTTTTTTAGATTTTTCGCGAGGTGATAGATAGCTTTGTATAAAGTGTACAATGTTTTGAGGTTGATATTTTTATGAATAAAAAATTTGTACATTTTATCATGTCGATAATTTCTATATCTTACATAAATAGTAATGCCCTTGTAAAATAATCAAATGTATTTTTTTATATTATTATTTATCTTTGCATTATTTTTTATTTATTATATTTAAAATCTCGTGACTCGTGTGGAGTAATTCAATATTTCTCAGGAGTCCTTGAACTAAGGAAACGAAAAGTGCTTACTTTTAGATAAAATATTTATTTTCAGTAAATAATATTTTCTTAGTTGATTACTGAATACGTATTGCACTATTTCAATCACTTTCAATCACTTTCAATCATGTGAATAATGACAGAATGCATAAAAAATGAATGTGTATAATTTCATCATCCTTTTACACCCAGTCTAATTTAGTAATTTTAAAACCAAATATAACACAATCTGTATGCCAAACTATTTCGGATGAGGATTTTAATAAAATTATTAATTTCAAACTAAAATCGTTTATTTAGAAATCTTTGAATTTTTATATGCCCGTCGGTCCATTATTTTACGTTAGTTTCTTCTTATAAGACATCATTCTCACTACATTTCAGATAGAATATTGAAAAACAGTTCTCAATAGACTTAAGGAACTTCCTATATGTTTTTTTGTATTTTTTAAAAATATGCAAATTCTCTCCAAATTAAAATATTTACAAAATTGAAATATACTTGGACCTCGTATAACACGGTCATATGGTTCCGGAAAAACATTGTGTTATACGAGGTTTGAAGTTCAAACAAAATTAGAGCATGCGTTCCAGAAAAATATCGATGTTTGATTATATGCTCTATTTTTTCCAATAAACCATGTAAAAAATGTTCATTCACATATCTCTTTTAAACAATTGGATAATATAGACTATTCGTTATGATTATCACTTACTCAAGATGGGTTGTTTTCATTATCGGAAGACTGTTGGGAATTTTTATATTTAACCCTTTTTAAACTGCCTAATAACCGATTTTCTCTTTTTACCGTGTAAATCTTTATGTATTTCATTTTCAGGAAGCACTTTTGTAATTCCCTCTTGAATATCAAACTTCTTTCCGTAGTAAGATTTTTTCTATAAAGTAATTTTCTAATTTATCAGCTATCCTCTAAACTTCATTTATTGTTTTTAATGTGAAACATGTAGCTGAGAATCACGGTAGGTCCCATCTAAAATTTCAAGTAGTTTTTCTTCCTTAAAAGCAATCTTTCAATATGTCTTTGATATATTTAATATCCAGGTCATCAAATCCATCTCCACCAATACCATGATATATGTTAATTATCGTTTCGTATTTGTCTTATATTGGTGGTACACGTTTTCTCCAGTGACTACTTCTGGCCACATTTTTTGCCAGCAACAATTTAAATTGTTTTTTTTTTTTTTCTTTGACTAGTCGAATATGACGAATAGAATATGTTTTTTGATGGCATGATCTAGGTGTGTCTAAATCAGACATGTTAAACAATTTTTAAATGTTTTTTTTTCTAAAACCATATTGTATAAAGCATATTATACAAGCATGTCACAATTTATCAACCGTGTTATATTAAATCCGTGTTGTAGAAGTGCCGTGTGTATAGCTAATTGTGTTATATTTTGGTTAAAAATAATTAACTGGATATTTGCGCAACTGTTGGCATTATTTATATTAAATATTTTTCTTCTAATGATGAATTATAGTATTTATTTAAATAAAAAATGTAATATTTTATTGCATATGTTATCATAAGAAATTTAATTGTATCATTATGTTTGAAAAGCTGCGATTTTATGCAAATACATTGATTCTTTTGCAGAAGGGCATTTTTGTTAAACTAAAGTTATAAATAAATAAATAATTAAAAATACAACCATTTTGTAATATGGGTTTAAAAGTAATATTTTAGGTAAATAAATACTTGTAGAAAATATTTATTTTTTCATATTGACGGTCGTTCGGGGTTAAAATGACCCCTGCATGATGGAACCCAGTTTGTATAGTTTGTATTTTGAATTATTTTTTTTAGATGAATCTTCATAATGTTTGATTTGTAATATTATTGTTATTAGAAATAAGACATAGCTATTGTTGACACAAATTTTATTATTGTATAAAATCATCATTATCCATTATTTTGTCATGGTGTAAATGACTATGATTCTATATATTTATAAATAATGTAAAATATCAGCACTATTCCCACCTGTATTTGTAAAAAAAAATGTTGAGGATGAATGACAATCGTAGTTTTTATATACACTTACAAAATTTTTACTAACACATGTGATTCTGTTTGTTTTATTTTTTTATTCCATTATCATCAAAAGGAATTATTATTTTTTAATATACATAAGATTGATTAAATATTGTTTAAACAATTTACAAATGGCTTTTATTCCAACCTGTCACCTACAACTATTCAGTAGAAATTAGAAGATCAGTGATTCACAAGCATCTACTTATCCCTTCAACCGACAAGGCAACTCTCATAATTCTAGATATAGATGTATAATATCTCTTACAAAATGGAGGTCAGTATGTTCTACTCTGGGGAAGAAATGGTGGTTTATTTTTGTTATTATTAAATTTAACATTGATTCGCCTGTCTCAAGCTTCTTGTACTGCCTCAGCTTCAGGGATGCTACCCACAATCCGGTCGTCACAGATGAGGTGTCTTCTTTTGTATCCTTCCTGGTAAGCTAATTGGAAGAAGATAAACCTCAGGTTAGTTTGTGTCTTACATACATATCTCATAGAAAAAAATGTTAGTCATCCAAGTATTTACAGTTATTAACCATCATAAAAAACATGATTGCCTTTTGGAAATGTTGGTTCTGTCTGACAATTTGTATGCCAAATGGCATTACTATGAGATAATAATTTTATTTTCCATCACGAAGAGTCTGCTTTGTTCTTCTTGCAAATTAACCGATTTTCCTTTTCCGTAGGTTTCTCATTCTGTATTTTTCTTATTGTGTTATTGCATGATTCAATGCTGTTATAAGTTTTAATAGCTGTTTTTTGAGCATCCTGGATCTATTGTAATGCTTGCCATTGATGCAGGGCCGGCCTTACAATTGCTGGTGCCCTGGGCAATTTCGGCGCCCTTTTTTAGTATCATTATAAACAATATATATATATGAAGAAAAAACTAATAATATAGAATTGAGTTTATGATATAAAAATGTATACAGCAATGCTAATTACAATAATAAACTCTGTTCATTTGCACTACAGATTTGGCAACCGAGCATCTATGCATGTCGTTAGAAGTGGCTTATATAAAATATATACAGAAAACTGCCTCCTTTCATCTTAAAAATATCAAATTGAAACATTTCATCCATTATTTTCACATTTTCTTTCTTTTAGAAGTTCCTTGCCAACTGCCCATTTTCACCTTGAGCTGGCTCTGCATTGATGCTTTATTCTCTGTATATTTCATATAACATCCTAATAAGCTGGGTTCAACAATTAATAGCTTATTTACCGAGGCGTTCTGTGGCTGTGATAAAAAATATTGGCTACCCCACAAAATTGCACTGATCGTTTATAATCCTTTTGATTATTTTTTTTTACTTAATTCACAAAGAGAATAAGTTTTTTTTTATAATACGTTTCTAATTATATATCCAGCAATTTATCTTGTATTTTTTTTACATTTGAAAATATATTATATATTTTTGAAAGTATTTTAAATAACATTCATATTAGATAAATTATTGCTTAACCCTTTAATTAGTGAGTTAATTTTTTATGCACACATTTGAAGCTCTAAAATCTTTCACTCACTGCTATCAATTCAACTAATATAAAATCAATCAAATTAAATATGCCGACTTTTAAACAATGGTGTTCTATTTCCAAATAATGAATAAAATAAACTGAAAAGTTATTCCAAATTGGTAAGAATGTGTATAACATTAC
>JAGVSQ010003024.1:0-22803 GCA_022683975.1 Rhyacophila evoluta | reverse complement strand
ATATAAAAGTATTATTTTATAAAAAATATTTTGTAAATGAAAAATATGAGATGTTTTAAAAATTTATCATTAAAACAGTGAGATTGTATGTAACAAATTCCTGAAATATGAAGAAGTTTGACTGTTCAAAAACAATTTTTAGAATAATATTTTCAAAACTAATAACGATCTCCGTAAAACAATTTTACAACACACTGATGCGTTCATAAATGAGAGGAGAAACAGTTTACTGTTCAAATTTAAAGGGAAACTTTTTGACCTCCTAATCAATTAAAAGCTTCTTAACAATTTAAACTTTGAAATATTTAAACCAGTCTGCTCGCCAGCTTGAGTAAATTTGAATGAACAGGAAAATGTTTTTGAAATTCCAAAATTATTTGCATTTTATCCATAGCGCTATTTACGCCATAAATACGCAAAGCTTATTCAAACATGATGTAATAATTATTAGTTCGCATATAATTGTCAATTTTTTTTTTTTTAAACCATGTTCGCTCCCAACTTGGAGCATATGGATCTACACATTGTAAAGATATCCACTCCGAAAGAGGAGTATATGGATCACCGCAATGTGAAGAAGACGACGAAAAAAATTCAAAATTTTTATTTAAGCTTATTTAACTATCTAAGCTTTAATATTAAACTTTAAAAATATATAAACATAATCAACACTTAGACTTATTGCAGTAATACAATTGGTTTTTTTAATAAACCAAATGTCAGTTATTCAGGAGATGAAAAACAAATTTCATTCAAAAACATTTAAAGCCATATGATAGTTGTATTATGGAAGAATAGAATTACTGTATATTATAATACTAGTATAAACTATCTCATTTATCGAAGACATGTTTTGTTTTCAAATACATGCCTTGGATATTTTATGAATCAATCTTATAACAACGATGATGTAATTAAAATTTGAATGTTTTTATATTTTTATTGTAGACACAAAACATATTATTATATTGCTTTAGCAACTAGAATATTCAAACAATATAATTAAAAAACGTATGTATATTACTCTCCACAATCTATTTTATATTTGTATCAGTTAAAACGATTCCTCTTTTGGTGAAATTAATGCATTAGAATGGTGTGTATAGGTATATATACAAGGTGATTTTTAAAAATTAATTTGTCAATAAAAAATTTAATTGTTATACAAACAAAATATTTATTTTCTATAAAACTTTTAATATTTATTTCTTATTATTTTTTACGAAGAATGTTTGTTTTGATTGTCCATTTAGGAACGCATTTGACTCCAATGGTTCGGAGTAATCCAAAGCCTTGGCCGTTTATTCGAAATAACGATGTTCTGAAGCTTAAGTGATTACTTCGCCGATTGCAGAGTGCATTCACTTGAAATACGTTGAGATGTGACTACTGGTAGAATTATGATTCTCAAAAACAAAAAAAAAAACAATGGAAGCAACGTGTGACGTGAGATTTGAAAACTAGACAAAAAGTCAACAGAAACTAAATGAAAATTAAATTACTCATTTGTTTTTGCCAACATAAAAAAATCGAATTATAAAATTCGTATAAATGTTGTACAGCAGTCTCAGTATAAACAATTTAAACAGTATTATGCGGAGAATAAGGATAATCGTGCTGTTCATATATTCAAACATCATACAGATAGTACCCATGTATTCATTTCAATCATATACATGCGTGTTATAAAATGTAAAAAAAAAGTATTGTATTTAAAAAAATATAGAAATACAAATAAAACTATAAATCAAATTTGACGGAAATTTTCCGACAATTTATCGCATGTTAATTAAGTCTTTATATGTATGAAATATATAGTTTGTTTTATTAATTTTATTTAATTATAATATTATATATATTTAATATTAATAAATATATAATGGCCATGTTTAAGACTAGACGTTACACAAATACATAATATGCGTGTAAATCGTTTTTTACTAACCATGAGTCAGATATGCAGTTGATTGCTGATAAATTAAGTGTAAATCTGAATATATTCAATAAAATTCTTATTAATATTTTCAAAGTGATAAGAATATCATTTTTATACCTACATAAAAATATCAAATTTATTTATATAAAACGCGTATATGCAAAAACATCAATACCTAATCTGTATGAGAATGTTTACACGTTAATATGATTATTTTCTAAAAATTTAAAGATTAATTCAGTGTTTTAATTTTATCAATATTTTTAATACAATTTAACTATTATTTAGGTAATCCTTGTATTAATCCTACACCGCTCAAAATTAAAGCCTCTATCTCGCAAAGGAAGATTAACAAAACGTGTTTTGAGCCTTTCTCTGAAATTTTCTTAACTCTTATGAATATTGAAGAAGTTTGTAACAAGACGTCAAAGCGAAAGGTATTTAAAAAAATCATAAGTTTCAATTACGTAAGTAATTAATCAACATCACGATAACTATGCCCGAAATTAATGTATGTCGATTGTATTATATTCCACAGCTTTTCGAAACACTTTTGTATTTCATTATATTGTATCACTTAAATGATTTTAATGAACACATTTTTTCAAGTTTTTATCAAACTATATAGTAATGCAAAAACTCTTGAGTGAATAATGGTATTTCCGAAAAATATAATTTTTCCTCATACCTGAATTTCTCCCGAGAGTCACAAATTCATAATACAGGGAGCATGAAGAATAAATTGCATTCACTCAACATAAATAATTTATTTATGACGAACCTAGAGTTAGCAATTAAATGATAAATAAGCGAGACGTATTGATGCATCATATAACGAGGATTTTTTTTGGATTATAGCAGTGTAATATTAGCATTTGACATAAAAAACAATAAAATTTAGGATAAAAATCTATGTTTATTGCTGATTCAAACCAATAATGACCCAATAATATTGATTATAGTTTTGTATATGAAAATATAGCTTAATAATCGTTAAATAATACATGCACGCTTTCATACACATCAAAATCTTTATTATAAAATACAAAATATATGTATGTGTATGTTAGTTACAAGAAATCCTCCCAAACGATGAACAGATGTGCCGTAAAATTTTCACATTTTATTTTGATTACCTGCAGATGCATAAACATGTCTTGAGAGTTTTTTTCGGTGAAAAGTCATTTCATTTAGCATTTTGTTCTGAATATTCGTTTTCAAAAAATTGTAGGAATTGATCCTGTTGGTTAAAGCTATTGGACTTATAGTTTAAAGCATAAATTTCAAGTATCCCTTAAATCCATCCAACATTACAATGATACTGGTTACTTCAAATCAATTTAAGAACTCGGTATAAAACTGTGGGTAGTCACATCTTTGTAATAGTATATAAATAAAAACGTATCGTTTATTCAATATAATATAATCAAAACATTTTTTTCATTACAGAACTAGAACATTTAATACTATAATATTTGCAACTAGCATTGTTTTAATTGTTTAATGTATACATATCTTCACTCCATGTAGGTCAAATGCTAGGTAGTTGAAACGGATATTAACTGGGGGTAAAAGTTTTATTTTTTTAATCGCTGCAGATAATATGGTTGAACATGATTGGTGTTTTTTCGTTACCCAGCAACTGATCTAATATTATAAAAAAAAACAATCACTATAGTGATATGTGCAAAATAATTTTTTGATTAAGCTATTAATTAAGTAATTTACTTCGACTTCATTATAATGAGAAATCATATCGAGAATAATAACAAAAATAAAGCATTATCGATTGTATAATATAACATATTTTATTACTTAAATTTAACTAATCGTACAAATCTTCAAAAATAAAAAATAAAGTATTTCTTTTCAATCCAAAAGTATCACAATTAGTATTATTTTAGTGGTACCCAGCGTGTTCACAATCATCCGTCTCCAATCTCTCTTCATTTTTATGACTCAATTTATGAGTGCATCTGCGCCTATATCATAAAAATGCCGTATTTCACAATAAATATTCTAATTCTGGCATTATAAGATGGCTATTATAATTGACTTGGTAAAGCTTAAAATTTAGAAAATACTCACATAAAATATTACTTTAGTCTATAAAAGTACTGTTTGTGACTTTAACGTCATTAACTTTCTTTAATCTTTAACGTCAACAGTGTCTTCGGTATAATATGTAGAATCATTTAACATAATTATAATATTTGGTACTTTTATAAAAAAAAATATGTTGATGAAAATAATTTATATTTGATTGTAATATAATGAGATTATTTAGACACGGTGTTGGATCGCTAACTGTAATCACTATTTATGTTATAAGGAATCTAAAAACAACAGCATGTCAAAAATAATATATCACAGCAATATGTATATAAAATATACAATAATACACAACCATCGAATTGCATTACTATACACGCACAATTTATATCGCATTTACGAGTATATATTTTAACGAAAAAGAAAATTTAATGACTTACATTGTCACATATTTTCAAATTCTATTCTCTATCCATGATGTTTTTTTCTCTATTTAGGTTGTTTTGTCCCTTTATAATAAATATTCTTTTACATCTGTTTGCATTTAAGCCGTTAGATTTTTATGACCATGTACTTTCTTAGTACGAAGCAAAGTGAATGGTGTTTTTTCTGTGCCAAGTTAAAAATGAACGCCTTTTTAAATGTGTAAAGCCATAAATTATCGCTGATGCAACGCAATTAGACAATGTAACGTTGAAATTACTGAATTTTATATTGAAATAACAGAAAAAATGGGAGAAATTAATTTTACCAAAATTTAGTACTCTTTTACTTTAAGTGACTCGTAAACAATGATTAGTACATAATGAACATTGTTAAACTCTTTATTACAAAATCACGATCAAGTAGTATTTTATAGTACTAAATGGTATTCATTTTTTTAAATTAAATCTAATTTAAAAATACGCAAGTGCGGCACTTGGTTTAAATCTCTCACATCAATATGTTTTTGTGGAAAGCTTTTAATAATTATAAACACTTGCACATACACTATAATATTGAATTTGAGAATATAAAAACAATTTTTAAGCAATACAGTCCATTATACGTAAAAAAAAAAAATTGCATTGATCTAACAATCATACTATAATGCATTAATATAAATTTTACTATTATTTTTATTAAATAGTATAAAAATATATTTTTTTTTAAATCACAACAAAACCTTGTGTTTACTACGGTATTAATTGTCAGTGTTCTATGGGCTTAATGAATTTAAAAAAAAAATGTTTTCAGAAATCGCTTTGTATACCATTTCCACTCCAAAAGTGGAACAAATGGATCTCCGCAATGTGATGATATGTCTTGACTGATTATTTTTTACGAAAAAGGTTGTCGGACAATTACCCAACCCGATGGTTTTCCCTACATTTTTAGATATTTTTAAATCCAGTATAATATGTGAGAATCGAACGGGCATTTGCGACGCGTCTATGCCAACCTCTACATTACCGGAAAAATTTAAGCTCTACAGTATACACTATCGCTTATTAGTAATTAAAATACTGATGCTAATAATTTTTACGTGAAATAAACATAGAAGGATAAATTATTGTTAATGAATTGAGATGTTAAATTTGCTTTTAACATGGAGGCTCAAAACCAGTTGAAATCTGATTAAAAACAACGTTGCTAGAGTTGTCAACAAGCTTATAAAACGCGATAGCCTCGAACAAAGGTTTTTGTTCCAACCTGAGACCCTCGATTGGCATGACTGTGTTAACAGATAAATTAACGCAGCTGTTGACCAGCTCTCCGGGTCGCCTTTTCTCATTACATGTTTTTTACGTCAATTGAAAAGCTGAGACTTACACAATAGAAAAGTGTTTTATACTAGATATTAACACGAGCATTATTCACTAAATTCATTATAGCAAACTGTATACCTACCCAAACCAAATTTAGCTTTTTATTTTTGACTTTTTAACCAATAATGAACATAACTTAGTATAGTTATTAATGAGTTAACTTAGTAAGATAGAATCACTTATGTTTTATTATTATTAGTACACTAGTAAAAAATTATCTTCTCATTAAACTTTTATATTAGACTTTATGATTGTATTAAAATGTTATTTTCTTTTTTGCAGTTTGTAACCAGTTCTCACGAGGTGTATTCGCTATGCTGGGTGCTGTTTCTCCAGATTCATTTGACACTCTTCATTCGTACAGCAACACATTTCAGATGCCTTTCGTGACTCCATGGTTTCCAGAAAAGGTAAAAATAAAACGTTTTAAACTTGATAATATAGTGTATTTACAGACGGTAATAATTTTAGCCTCCCCTTAACATCCTCAATAAATGTTATAATATTATATTTTCTTTATCAAATCTGAGTATAAAACTTGTTAAAAAAATGCGTGGTACTGTTATACGTAATATTTATGAGGCAAATAATTCTGTAATATCTTTTTTGCTATCCAAATAAGTATTTACTTTCTTTCAATGTTTTTTCAGTCAGTATTTGTTTTTATATACATACAAAACACTTAATCTCGAGAAATATATGATATTTGTAACACATGTTGGTAAAATTAATTGATCTTAAAAAGATACATCATAACTATTCCAAAAACAAAAACATATTTTGAAGTAAATATTCATCGCATTAAATAGTTGTTTATCTTACTTTTTCATACTATGTAATAAACTAAATATATATAAAATATAACAATCAAATTTTCACTAAGACTCGGTGTCAACTAAAAATATACAAAAGCTTATTTGCATAAAATAAATGATTTTGTTCATTGAAAATTTTTGTCCACTCATTTTATGATCCATCAAATATAAGTAGTAAAGAAGCTTTTTTCTGGGCTGCACGGTGATGAATGACACAGTAGAAATCATAAATGAAATTTGTTGTCGTTCCATGAAATTCAGGTTGTTTACAATACTGTGCGAGAGTATTGGCTCAAAATACTAACATCTTCTTACCCACGTAGAAGTGCGATGCCTATCAAAGGGAAAGATGCTTTCACATTTTTTTTAACTGAGAAAAGAAGTAAAACAGTTGCTGAGAGAACAAAATCTGGCCCTGTTAGAACTTTTGTTGGATGATACATGGATGGCTAAACTTGCATATATTGTGGACATATTTTATTAGTGAACTTAATATTTCTCTCGAGAGATTTTTCATAAATAGTGTATCGCATTCAAGAAATTTATCAACATTCGGAATAATTTTTATTTGCAGCTGGAATAAGCCAGGAAACAACTTTTAACTCAACTAGCCAACATTTGAGGGCATTACTTAAAAACACATTGCTATCCATACATAAAATAAAAACATCGTCTCAATAACAGATATCGATGAAAGAACATCCATGCTTAAGTTACCTATTAATGTGAGTAGACTTTTTTGGCCATGTCAATAATAGAAATGAATCTCAGAACCCGATTGGGGATCAATATCTCTATATCCAAAAACACACTGAAACTTCTGTTATCATCTATTCCAGTAAACGCACAGTAGCAAAAATTTCCACTAATTTTCATATTTATAAATTTTGCTGGAGTGGTAAAGTTGGAGAACACTGGTCAGAGAATAGATTATGAAACGTTGAACTTATACTTTATAGTAATAATCTGTATCTATCGAGATCAAACACAATTTTGGTATAGCCATTATTTTGGTCCTAATACAAAATAATTACAATAGAAGGACCATAATATGGACAAAATCTTAAATGACATCATAGCTACTTTGAAGACTTACAGAAAAATAATATGAGCATATTAAGTATAATGCTCAAAAACCTTTCACCCTTAAGATATAAAAGGGATGTTTGTTTCCATGTTCCTAGGTTAACCATTAATTAAGTAAATTATGTTACGTTTGCGAAACGAAACTCGGTAACATCAAAACATTTTTCGTCAGATACCCGAGACATTACGACTCATAAAGCACATAAAGCAGGGGTCGCCTAAATATGACAGCTGCCAAAGAAATTATTTTGTTTACGAGATTTCGCACAGACGTGTTTTAAATTTCATTTACACTATTCATAATTTTTTACGTGCTAAACGTTTCTCGAACTGATAATTACGTTATCAAAATGTCGTTTTCGTAACTCTCCGTGTATTTACGGGTTTTAAAATTAACAGCATCTGTTTATACAGCAATTATGAAATTTTATTATATTACGTAGTTAAAAAGTAAGCATTTAAATTTTAGCTTCAATTAAATACAGTGCTTTACTACAAAAAGCTATTGAATAATTAGACACTTAATAGACGCTGGTAAAGACATTTGTCCATTAAGGCAGCGGTTTCCAACCTTTTTTCTACTACGTTATATTTTATTTAAAAACAAAATCTCTTCTGTTTCGTTAATTTTCACTTTCTACTATGTCCGAAAGTATAAGGTGGAATTCAATCAAACGCGGAATTACAAAGGTTGGAAGCCACTGCATTAAGGAATTAGTAACGAAATATTTTCCAGCTTAACAAAAAACCAAGTTTTGGACGGTAATATTTTCATATTTAAAAGGTTTGCGATATCTCGATAGTTAAAACGAAATATTCATGTAAGCTTAAAGCAATTGCATACGCTAAATATAATAATTACTTTATAATTGCCATGTATGCATATATATATAATATATTGAGACAAAATATTTTCGACTAAAATTGATTTTAAATATTTATTCGTAACTCACAAGAGTTTATATCTACAGCTTAGCACTCCTAAGACATAATCTTATTATTTAAAGTCTGGGGTTCATCTGAGAGTGTGCTCCGTAACCTTTTTTCTATCACGGCATACGGCCAAAATTCCATGGTACACCACAAGTAAAAATGTATTTCTAATGTTTTTCTGATGTCGGCACACCCGACATCGTCTCGCGGCACAGCGGTTTCAGAGCACTGCCGTCTACGACTGATCGATGTGTGAGCATTTGCATATAAAGAAAAGAACACAACAATAACAAATTTAAGAAAATCATACAGATTAGTATAACTTATTTGGACTAGACAAGTATTTACGATTAAAATATTTGAAATGTAAATTAAGTTGTGAAAAAAATTAACAACTACGCAATTAATGTGTCAAATTTATTTTATTACCATATACGCTCCGAAAGTAGTGCATATAGATTTCAACGATGTGAAAATAGACTCCAGAAAAATCTAGTATATCGATCTTTCACGAGAATCGATAATCAGCCAATCGTTCAATTCAATGAGAATCCGATCCCTCATCTAAAGATTTATATAAATTTAGCAGCTGTGGGAATTAAACTTTTTTTCGTATATTATAATTACGTAAATGAAGTATACAATGTTTTAATATTAATTTTTGTGTTAGTGTGTGCACTTCAATGTGTGGGCAGATGTCTTGTGAGCACTTGTAATGCGTGCAGTTGTCTGGTTCAGCTATATTCAACTATACTCAACTCAATAATTCAACTATGAAGTAGTTTATTTTTTAACCATTCATAGATTTAATTTATCATTTGTGTAAGTATAAGTTATTCTTTTATAAATGTTATATTTCATAGTATAATATAAAATAATTATAAAATCTTGCTTTTTTTGCTAAGACATACAATTAAATTATAAAGTATTTAAATAAATTACACTAGATAAAACACAATTTAATTACGTTTCGCACAGAAGAAAAAAATAACATGTATAAATGTTGGTTTAGACGAAGGGAATTTATTATTTTAAAATGTCTACGACGGTTGGTAGCCTACAGAGAGTAAATTTTCCACATTGTTTTTAATTAAGAAGTAATTTAAAATACAGGCTGCAGTCAGTTATGGCCGTTTTGAGTTCGTGCCAAAAATACATACCTCTGGCTTTTAAACTATCAGTTTAATCTGTTTTCAGTCCATTTGGTTTTTTTATGTTAGAATTATTTGAGAAATGCAGGCAAAATGTTAAATGTATCAAAAGCATTTGTTGAAACGAGTGAAAGTTAATTATTCAACACTGTAGTATCAACATTTATTTCTTTGTAGTATTTTATTTTTGAAATTAATAATATATGTTTGAAATCGATAAGCTTATATTCAAACTAACTGTTTTGCATTCTTTATTAAACAAATTTATCAATTAAGTTATTAGTGGCATTATTTGATTTTCAATAATTTGAAAATCCCTACAAAGTGATTTCAAAATAAAAATACGGCATTACTCGTAGATATGTATTTGAACATTATTTTGTGAGAGTATTCAATGAAATGCAGTGTGTTAGGTAAGTTTGAGTTTTTTCAACAACCAAAAATTATTTTAGCATTATTAATTGGCTTTTGGAGATAAAGCATTTCACTGATACATAAAATTTGTCATGCAAAAATCAAATGAATAAAAAGTTATTATAAACTTAACACTAAATTACATATTGAAAATAATTCTTTTTATTGTTTAATATTGATTAATATTGTTGTATAATTAATAATGATTATTTTATATCACGTGTAATGGTATTATTATTTACGATTCAATTAATCCGTTTAAAGGAATACGTTAAAACGATAAATAATTCAGAATTTAAAATCAATTTCCATCAAGCACCATCAGTCGAAAATATTAATTAGATAAATATTATAACAAAAGAGAAAGAATATTACAAAATAGATTTCAATCAATCTGTAATAAATCAGTATATTAATAAATTATGTTTATTACAGGTTCTTACACCATCATCAGGGCATCTCGATTACGCTATCAGCCTAAGACCCGAATACCACCAGGCTATTGTTGACACGGTCAAGTACTATGGATGGAGTAAAATTATCTACATGTATGATTCTCATGATGGTAAGAGCATTATTTTTTAAATTTCCTTTTTAAATAAAATAATTTGATGTAACCGGGTATTTATTGTGTAGGAAAATTAAAAAGTTAAAATGGACAAATAAAGTATGTACAAAAATTATTTTATTGGTAAGACAAATTTATTGTACATTGAAAATTACCAACCGCTGATTAAACGCGTTATTTTTTAAATACATTAGATGCAGCATTTATATAAACAATTGAAAATTATTGTCCATGAATTGTTAAATAAAATATGTGATTTATTTTTCATACGTTAAATAAGAAGTCATAGGTTAAATAAGAATATTCATTGGGTGTCAATAATCACGTTTCTACTTTTAATGTGATTAATTAAATACATTGGAAAATTTTGTAGTAAGTAATTTTATTTAAATCTACGCATATCATGAAATACTAAAAGTTAATTTTTTTATTATAAATTAAAAACAACTTTGATAAAATTAACTCTGTTTATATTGCTTTATTAAGAATCATACTTAACATCAATATTAAGTGATGTTTTTTTATATCACTTAAATCACTAATAACATATTAAAACATCGAATGATAATAAATATCATGTTTGCTCTGAACACACAGCATACGAATCTACACAGTGTAAAGACATACCACTCCAAAAGTGGAGTATATTGACCTCCGCAATGTGAAGACGTCCTGACAGATTATTTTTCACAGAAATTGTTTTTGAAACGTTTTTTCAATTGAATGGAAATCCAGTCATACTTTTTTGTATATTTGTAAACAAAACAGATATGATAATCAAGCCCGCATTTTTCGGATTGCAAGGCGCATACCGGGGAGCTATGTATACTGAAAGTTATTAGGCGTGCTGGTTAAAACTTCATTAAAGAATACATTTAACACATCTGATTATTGTTAGCACTATGGTAAATCAATACATAACCGATGGACTAATAAATAAAATGCTTCAGTAGGATAATATATTAAAATGCATCAAACATACGAACAGCAGCCAGCGCGGTTTGTTACCCTATAAAATGTTTTGGTCCCCCAAAGGAATGGGTATCTCCATTAGATAGCATAATCCCGTGCTAGGTACGGAGGGAAGATAAAAAAACCTACGCGATGTATTATACTCTAGAGACAGAATGAAGAAAATGGCCTGAAGCTTAGAAGAATCCATACAACTTTAGCTAGATTGTTGCAGATTTTCATGGTTTTGCTCTTCAATGCTTTCTATACTAACAATTGTGATTCATTTTTTTTAGAATAGAAAAAACAATTTTGTGTTGAAAATTATAAGCATTAATATAGAATTAAATCAACATGATTATAAGCAATCATCATATATTTCAATTTATAATAACTGTATCTCTAAGTAACTGTAATACGGATTGTCTTAATAGGTATTAAGTATCAGATATGAATTTAATATAACATTAAAGATGTGAAATTGTATAATAAAAGGCGATAGGAAAGCCATAGAATATAAAATAATATAACATGGGAATAGAAAAAAAATTTGAACGAGGATTTGTTATTAGCTATGCTTATATTTTTTTCTGTTTACGAATTTAAGCCAGAAACCCACGAATACAGATGATTAATCACAGTGTATTAACGTTTTAGACATTTCTATTTGCACAAAATTGTCCTAAGCGGTGATTTTATTTTATTCATATAATGAATGTTGAAGAAGACTTTTCTTGTTCTCAAAATGTTTATACACTGATCATAATAGATCTATTCATTCTTAATTATCTGTATTATGTTAAATATCAAATTCTTTACTAAATCTGTCTTTTAAATATCTTATTTATAGCAAATATGAAAGTTTCAAACAAGCACTCTGTTTGAAAAGTGAAAAATATTATTATATATTCACTCAGGGAGTCGCCGCCTTAAGTGAAATATACTATCCTTGGCAACAGGGACGCATTTTAAATTAATTTTATTTTTTAGAACGCGTCTGCATTGAAAATTGTAACAAAACGTGGTGTATTTTTTATACCTGACCATACCGCTTTAATTAACAATAAAACCAATTTGGTGGTTTCAGGATATAAGATGAAGATACGCTAATTTATAATCAATTTTTTTTTTAACATGATAGATTTCTAATTGTGTTTTTGGCGTAAATATGAATTTTTGTTGCTTTCTTTCTATTGATGCCACTTAAATACTATAATTAATTAATTTTTAGATTTTTATTGGAATCATCTAATAATGAAAGATTATTTATGAACATAAAAATACAAGCTAATTGATTTAATATTGAAAATCTTAAAAAAAACACTCAGAACATTATATCCTAGATCAGTGCTTCCCAAACTGGGGGCCGCAGGATTTCTCGCGGGGGCCGCGAAAATATTCAATACAACGTACAAATATTCATTTAATGAATATTTATCCACATAACATATTGAGGGAATGTATATTTTAAAAAAAAATGTTTTTAAGCATGTTCCTACAATTTTGTGCTGAGTATAAATATGTGTACTATAATTGTAATAATTATTGGCAAGTAAATCTTTAACTATAAAAAAAAATTGGGAAGAGGGGGGAGGGGGGAGGCGGGAATTAATTCTTTGAGATTTAGGGAGCCGTGACATGAAAGTAATTGGCAAGCACTGTCCTAGATAACTGTTTTTCATTTTTACCCCAAGAAGTTTAAATTACTGCATGGAAATAACTTGACTTTGACGTTGTTTTTTCGAAAAAAAACTTTTTATTTTATTTAGCTGAATTTTATATTGGTGTTACAGTCGAAATTAGATTTTCATAAATCTTTATCGGCGCTGAGCTTATTCGAAAAATATTGAATTCAGTTGTTAAAATAGGTAGAAAATTTACAAAAAACTCTCACATGAAAAAATCCTAAATAATGTATATTATAATAAATTATAATGATGTAGCTTTAAAAAGATTTTACTCTCAGCGTTTTAACTTTTAATGCTCTGTCCTCATAAGTATGTAGTTAAATTTACCTCTAACAAGGGCTCACGCGTATAAACAAATAATATCCCCTACAAATTTCACTAGTTCAAGTAGTACCCTGCTACACCTAACCCTCGCCCGCAGTGTTTAACCGCATGGGAAAGTGGCCAAGCTTAAACCCCCAGCCCTTTGAAACATATCGTCTGCGATGTGGTGAATTATTATGTATCCACTTTTTGTGTCATCAAAATATCAATGGTTGCATTTTTTATATAGATTAGAGATTCTTTAACTCAATACTATCCGGCTTTATAAGTATGATTTATTTGGCTACATCCAGTAGAAAAATAAAACAAAAATCAAAGTTTCCCATAGCGTAACCTCCCGTATTTATTACAGCAACACTCGTATAACACGGTTTTAATTTTACACGGTCGATCAATTGTGGCAAAGACTTGTATGGTATGGTTTTACATAATACGGTATAAAAGAAACATCAACAAAAATTTACGTATAAAATTTAAATATCGTCGGCATTGACCCATCACAAAACAAATCATTATCATATTTTACAAATGCTATTTATCTGTTTTATATTTGTTGTATACATAATTACTTGAAAGAAGGAAAACATCATTTTAAATTTTTGTTGATTCTGAATAATTCAGCAAGGCATCTGACTGTCCGATGCACTAAAAAAGTGTGCGTGCTTTTTTTCCTAACTATTTTTAAAATAAAAATTTTATATCTATATAATTTCTAACTATATTATCATTATGATTATTTTATTATAAAAAAATAGGTAAGTAAGTATCTTTGATTAATCTCTGTGATATTATTTTATTATATTGCCACCGCCATCTTAAAATACTGCCAATTATTACGTTACCTTTATAATATACATCACACAAATCTAATTCAACTGAAACTTGGAAAACAAGGAACTTAACGATACGAAAATTAGGTTTGTAAAATTTAGAGAGAGATCCTTTACCATTAATGGTAGATCAGATTGACTTTAATTGCAAGCGGAAACTTTTCAATATAAACATTGAACACTGTAGGAATCAATTTCATGAAATTCCATACCTGCCCAATTAACATAGGTATCGGCTAAATGAGATCCATTTTGAAACAGCCCATGTATATGATTCCACAGATATAAAACACTATTAATACCCCGGTATCCTAAAGGTTAGCGTCCGCGCTTTGTATACAGGAAATGTGCGTTCTGCAGAAAATTTAAAAAATCTTAATTTACATGACTGGGTGTCTTTTGAATTAAAAAAATATTTGAAAACTTTTCTTAAAAACGAGTATTTCATTACTTTAAGCATAGTTTACAAGTATTTTTTTTATCTATACTTTATATTATAATATTCGAAGGGTATATATTCCAAATGAACTAATTCCACTATGTCAAAACTTTAGCTTGAATATTTTTTGTATAAATAAACCATGTAGCATATTTTTCAATGATTATTTTTGTTTTCAGTGTCTTTAAAACTGAATTTTTCCACTAGTTTACATGCTATACGTCTATCTTATACAAAAAAATACTTTTATTAATATTTATTAATACATAAATTAATATTTACTTTTAGATTTTGATATGGTGGAATTAGTTCATTTTGAAAATAGCCCCCTCAAATGGGAGATCGGTAATTGCACGCGTTCGGATTTAAATTCCACAGTTGCGAAAATATGGTAACCGGAAAACTGCACGCACAACAGCTGTTCACATGACAAGTGCTCATATGACAAGTGCTCGCATGACGAGTGCACACATAGACAACTGAACGCATGACAGGTGCTCACAAGACATCTGCGCACACTTTGAATTGCTCACACTAACACAGAAGTTAATTACACATTTTATGCTTAATATACGTAATTATGGCATATGATTTTTTTAAATGTTTTATTTAAGTAATACGTAGTCACTTAGTAAAAAATGTTTTGAGATAATGAGTATTTTATGATTTTAATTTCAAATGTCTTTGTATGAGTGGTAATAAACGTTTTTTATTCACTAATTATGGTTGTATTCAAAACTATTTGAAATCTTACAATATAATAATGGGATAATCAGATTTGTAATTTGCCTAAGTACATTAAAACATATAAAAGGTTAGAGATTTTTCGTATTTTATAATTACGTAAATTAAGTATTAAATGTCTTAATATTAATTTCTGTGTTATTGTGAGCACTTAGATGTGTGCGCAGATGTCTTGTGAGCACTTGCCGTGATTGAATTTGTCTATGCGTGCACATGTCATGCGAGCACTTGTTATGTGAACAGCTGTCATGCGTGCATTTGTCATGGAACCGAAAATACACATTACATTTTGATGATGAAAGACTAGATTTCTAATGGGCGACTTTTCTCAACTAACACCGTTTAGAAATAATCTTCACATTACTCATGTACACATGACATTGGTATATTTAGGGATCAAATTAGATATTTTTATGAAAAATGAAATGCTGATAGACTTTTAAATGAAAAGTAGAATTTTTAAGCCCGTTTATTTGTTTTTAAATCTCTGCTGTACCTTCATTATTAATTTTTAAACGAAATTTAAGAACCATAATTATAGCTTTATTTAAAAATGTTACATGGCAAAGTACGAAATATAATATTTATCGTGAAATAAAACGGTTTCTTTCGGTCATATTAAAGTACTTATTCGTTCAAAATAATACGTAAGGAAGTTATTTCCTTCCGATAAAAGTTTTTTATGACATTTTTGTTCAATAAAAAGACTTTTTATTCCATATAAGTAATAAGAATTTATTACTTTACTTTTCGAACTATTTAGTGTACGGATTTAAAACTTTCAAACAAATATTGTGTTCACCTTTTTTCAAGAACTGCAAAATACTCATATTTGAGGAAAATGTGATTATTATGCTGTAACATTTATATTTATTCAACACTAAATATTTAATGTAAGTTCTACACAGAGAGATATTACATTAACTTACTATAACGTTATTATTTGATATTTGTATCATAAAATAATTTCCTAAAACTTTGAAAGCTTAAATAAAAACAAGCACAATACAATGCATATGTGCTTTTAAAAATTCTCTCTGCTTATATGCGGGGTAACTTTTATACATGCAGTCTATTCGTTTTCACTTTACTGTCGACACGCTGTGACGATTTTTTTTTTGTTCGTACTATTACTACTACGCCGTTTGCTGCTGTTTTACCAACAAAACGTGACATATTACAATGATATTGAATGCAATCATATACGACGAAAATGATTACTGTAAGTTGTTTCGTTCATGAACTGTTGAAAATTTTGAATGATAGAAAACACAATACAATTTCTATAAATACTAATTTTAATTCCCGGCTTTAGCTGCGATAGAATTAAATTCATTTTATTTATACATGTATACATTATTTGTATTTTTTTCTTGATCGTCGGTAATAATACTCAAATATCAAAAATACGTAATACAGTTGGTATAAGCAGGTATTCAAAATGACATATGTAAACTTTTTTACGTCGCTACTGTTCACCGTTTGGAAGTAGTTTTTGTAACACGCAGATGCACATGGATTTTTTTTGTATTATGTACTAGATAAGAAATTTTTTCTTCATAAATAAAGGCCATCATTTGAATTTTAAAAATTGTCCTGTATAACCATTTTCTATATTTTAGTGAAATAAAAATATGTTACACATTTTGTTATTCGAAATTTTAATACAATAATTTGACCATTCACGAGACTGTTCATCTGCGTCAAAATTAATTTACCTATATCGGAATGTGTCACGGATGCCTCTGGAAAGTCTCAATTATATAATACTTGTTCCTTCTCTTTACCAAGAGTGTCCGGAAAAACTTTGGTTACTCTCACTAGGGTGTATTCGGTTGTGTTTCGGGAAGCTTGTATCACATCAGAGGATAAAAAGGGATTGGCTTGTTTGAATTAATAATACGTCATAATATAATACAATATACTATAGATAGACAAATACAAAAGGCATAATGGAAACATATTTTACGTAGGGTAAAATCTATGTCATTACTTAACAAAAACCATACTGTATTCACAAGCAATACTTTTGATTACCCTTAAGCTTAATCGTGATGATGACATATTATCAATACCTGTTAAGGTTTAGTCGACAGAGTTTCAGGATATAGAACATAGTGTACATTATCTATAGTTACGTTTGTTAATTTTTTTCAATTTGGTAGGTAGCAATTTGTGAAATAAAGAGATTCAAAGATATGGCATGTCCCTTGCTATTGTACTAACTATACAATACTGCATTTGCTACCTGTTGATTTTTTATGCTTACTTTTCATGAATGCAAATATAGAGGGTGACATTTAAATGTCTGCGTGTAACTTAACTTTTGAATATGTACATACATATTATTTTATTTTCAGGTGTATTCTTTGGTGTATGAGCGTATTCATGTATGAGTGCAGGTATATCAATGTAGCGTGTATTAAAAAGCACGCGTAACTGTGTTAATGGTCGTGTTTACTTTTTTGCGTATTTTTGTCGAGGCGTTGAAAATTATTGTTGACATTACGATTTTGCATAAACGTTTTGTTTAATTGCTTGCTTACCTATTCTTTTTTTACACAAACATTTTCTTTTTTGTTTTTAATATTTGTACGAGAAATTTTGTTGTATTGTTTTTAATTATAATCTAAAACATGCACTAAGCACGCGGAATGATTTTTTCCTCTCGATTTCAACCAAGAAATTAATAAAGCTACGAATATTTGCTAATGTGTTATTTCAAGTGTTCGAAAATTTAAACAATTTTCAAATATAAAGTAAAAATCGATAAAACGGGCCTTGTATTTATAAATAATGAGGTTCAATACCGACTATTGGATTTTTTCCACTATCAAAGTAATGCGAAAATCATTTTTCATTCAATAGTTTTTAAATTGGAACTTGAATCCGCAACTTCTGATGCCAGAGTATTTATTATATAAACGAAAACACTAACTAGCTCGGCCCCAGTCAACCATATGATCTCAATACTAACTATTAAACGATAACATTCGTTAAAACATATTCTTTCAGGGCTCATTTGTGCATGCAAAAATATGAACTATATATTTAACAGAGAAAAAAAAACTTCGAATAATGCAATTTGACTTAAAAAAAAACTAGTCGGCAGATAATAGAATTTAAAAGATAAAATATGCAACACAATTAAATCACGCTTGAATAAAAGAATTGTTAATTTTATTATCATATAGATATTGTTTTCACGTCTCATCTAACCATCCGTTAGACAGATAATATGAAATAATTATAATATTGCATTGTATAATACAACTGTAAATAAATTGAATGGGAACACTGAATTTTATAAAAAGTAAATACATATACCAGGAAATTCATTTGTCCACTTTAGAAAAGAAAATCATTGCCATACCTTTTAAATTAATAAAAAAATTATGTGGCAAATGATTTACCAATAAGGAAAACCATACATCTCAGCTTTTATTCATGTTTTTAAAATGACAAATGCCTGGATAAGATGAAAATATATGAAACTGTCTTTAATAAACATTCGTAATTTTGATAAAGCTTTGTTATTAATAATTATTTTAGTAAGTGATATTTCTTCTCAAATTCATAGAAAATGCCCATAATAATCAAAGTTTTCATAATATTATATGAAAAAACATGACGTATATTGAACACCAATGTACCATTTCAGAATATTACTTGGTCATTTTAATTGTCATTGAATTGACAATTAAAATGCTATAAGCCAGTTCCAATGATGTAGATATACAAATATTTCTAAAATCTAGGGTGCAAGATAGGCAGACAGCTTATCCTCGTAAAATATCGTTTAAGATTAGGGATCTTCATTTATGTCAATAAATGTATGTGATATTTCTTAAAATTGGTCTTCCCGGTAGCATAGTCGATAGCGTGCGTACCTAGCAATCCGGGGAATGCGGGTTCGATTCCCATCTGTTGAATTTTAAAAGTCTGAAAATGCAGGGCATCTACCATTGGATTGAGTAATTGTCTGAAAAACTATTCTCGTGAAAAAAAATCTGTCAATACGTCTTCACATCGAAGAGATCCATATACTCTACTTTCGGGGTGGATATCTTCATACTGTGTAGATCCATATGCTCCATGAATATGGTATGGTTTATATCAAGACTTGTTTGATAACTAAATTATCATAAAAAATCATAAATCGATGAGCACTATGCATGAAATAAACTCTAGGAAAATAAAACCATCGGCTGAAAATTTGGAATATTATATTTTGTAATTTTATGTTGATGATTATATATCGGCAAAACAATGTGAAATGTGTGTAGTATAACAAAAATGAAATTACATATTCAATTAGTTTCTATATAAAATTTGAGATACAATCACTTTCAATTGCCACAAACACAGAATCCCGTTGTAAAATCAATATGATAAATTTAATCCATTGGGGTACTTATCCTTTTTGCAACCCTAATGAATATTCTGGAAGTAACTTTATGCAATAGGATAAAGTTTTCATTTGAAAAGTTTTCTGTTCCAATACCCACCCATATTCTACTATAGATATTATGACTATGTATGCAAAAACTCATAGCCAACAAATACTTTGCCTTCCGAATAATATCTTTCCTATGCTAATTTTGAGCTCACTTATCCTAAAGTTTTTAATTTGGAAGTAAATTATTCAATTTTAGGCTGAGAAGCTTCAAATATCAAAGAAAGCATATTTTAATTTGAAATGTTTTGAAATTTAATCAAATCTGAAAAAAAACTGTGACAATATGATTTTATCTATAAAGAGAGTTCCGCCAAAAATACTTTAATATTGTACTAAATTTGTTTTGAAAAAATATATAATCAAATATACAATCGATATAAAATATTTTTATTGTTTATTAATCTTGTTTTGAGTTAGTAAGCGTTATTTTTAATTATTTAACCTTTCTAGTAGACTAATCGTATTTTGGTATAGTTTTATTAGAAAGCTTAGATAATTTACATTAAAATAAAAATTGTTCGTGAAAATAATCTCGCAAATTAATTTGAAGCAATATATAAAAAGGTCTCCTCCAGCAGCCTAGAGGCTAATGTGCGCGCTTCCGCGCTAGAAATTGCGGGCGCAATTCCAATGGCAATTGGATTTTAAAAAAAATCCCTTAATATAATAAGTTCTCCACATGGCAAAGGTACATATACTCGTACATACTCCACCTTTACACTGTATATATTCATAATAATACACCTTCAATGCGGATACATAATAGAAAAATAACAGCGTAGTAGCATTTACTAACTTTTAATGCAAAACTTGCATAACATGCTGGTAGTAGAAAACTAGTTATAATTACAAGACTTTGGCGAGATTCGTGTAATACCATTGAAAAACCAAACAATCTAGATAGGAAATCCAGCACGCCCAAATTTCTTTTGTTGCATATAGTCAACAATGAAATTTGAACATCCATCGCAGATATCTAGGAGACAATATTTAATTTGTAGATATAGCAAAAGACGTTAGATAAATCGGAATAAATAAATATCGCAAAAATTGTTCAGCCTGAATTAAGCCCGATTATAAATTACTAATTTATTGTAAATCTCCATTTCTTTAACCATTCATCTTCTTCGTAAAGTTTAACAGTCTTCAAGGCAATCTTAACTTTTTAAACTGCATATTTTAATAATGACATCATTCTCATTGTAAATCATTAGCGCAAATAACCATCCAAAACTTTCTTCATCCTTAATTTTCTTTTTTACTTCTTGGTGCAAAACTTTTACAGATATCTACATTTTAAGACACGCATTGCGTAATGCTTGTATTTTGGAAACATAAATAACTTAAAAAATCATAAAATATTATAATCTGCATGGTTCTTAATTTATGAGTCGTTTATTTTGAAAGTATATATAACTACTTTTTCCGTTTTTTTTAGTAATTTAACATAGTAACATGTAAAACTTGAAGTTAGCTATCATAGATAGCATTTTGCGATTAAGTGTATTCAGATTATTGAATACAACTGCAAAATACTGTTCATATAAGCTGAGTTTGACTGATTGTACAAAAAAAATGGGACAAGGACTTAAGCCACTTTTAAAATAAACGGCTCATGATGTTATTATATAGATATTTATAATATCGACTGTAGAAAAGACGTTACCCACAATTATTAAGTTATAGTTCATAAACTAAAGTTTTTATTCGATAATCACGAGGTATACAACTTAATACACATTCTACCGAAATGATGCAACTTGAAAATGGCGAATTGGTATTTAAATTTAGTTTTTAAGTTAAAGAAAGATGACCGGTGAAATTCGCGACGAGAAAGAAAAGGAAAAAGTGCTTCTAGCTAATCAATTTCATTGGCTTTTTTCAATAACTTGATATATCAATATCATATTTAGTAGATAAAACACCAGTCTTAGTCTTAATGTACTTCAAGATCGTGCCTATGTAATGTTTTGAATTTGGCCCAAAATCATTAAATGAACGTTTTACCTGCCTCCTGTAGATTTTTTCTGTGCTAAATATTATGTACATTCATGATTTTTTTGAGAGAAGCATAACTTTTGAGCAACACTATTTTTTGATGTATTACAAATAAATTATTTAATTTGTTACTTTATAAAAAAATATCACGAAACTAATAATGTTAAAAATACAGGTTGTGTAAGAAAGCTCGTTAAAAATATTTTCCCTTTCCCTGGGAGCGTTCTGGTTATGAAAATTTCGCATTTGCTTGCGCGAAATTTATTAAAATTTTAAATAGTCTGCAAGGTCTTCATTAGTGCCAGAGTTGAGTCATTAAATTACCCCGTGGCCTAAAAAATGAACAACACAATAACAAGACATCTGGAAGTTGCTCCGCGAAGCTCAAATAAGACAAAATTGAATGGCTTTACACGGAACACTTTTACTTTTTATAAGCTTTTAATCATTTCCTTTTATTCTCTCTGCCAATTAGCTTAGTTCACTGAAACATTACATATCCTGATAAATATTATTGTTTTTCTTTTTATGATACACAGATATCTTTAATTTATTAAATAATCTTCAAAATTATAAAAAATCAAATAATTGATATGCTTAAAAATAG
>JAGVSQ010003023.1:0-15266 GCA_022683975.1 Rhyacophila evoluta | reverse complement strand
ATATATATATATATTTATATATTATGAAGACTGGATTTGTCAGTTAGTACTTGTATCTGGAAATGACGAAGCCATATTAATAGTCTGTATTGATATAAAATAGAAGAGTTACTGTTCGAATATTATGGATTTGAGCTTTTTATAGCGGGTTTGAGGTTTAACAGTATAAAAAAATAATGAATATATATATATTTATATAATTTAAATTGTATTGATGGGTGCATTATTGCACTCATAATTCCGAGTCTCTCGTTATCGGTCGGGTACGGTCGACGTTTTTTTAATGAATTGTGTTGTTTTTATTAATTTTAGGTTTGCATAATCCTAACCCTTCCCCCAGAACATTTCCACATCTGTTAATCGGGCACTTACCGAGGCGTGATGAATATGAACTCGCTTTGAAATATTCCGTACAGGAAATTTGCTGTAGACTGTCTCTCGACATGCGTTGATGTATTCTCTATAGTGCGTATACCGCCTTGATTTTTATGTATAAAGTTAAAAACTTCCCGCTATGCCCGAACGGTCTAGCATAAAATAACGAGTGTAAGTAAAAATGCAGTTGTCAGAAAATCTTTCTTTGACACTCCCATTACAACAATACCAAGATATGCAATTAAATATCTAAAAAGTAATTAAACTATAACCAAATATTATCCTATTTGAAATAAATAATTTAAAATGAAGGATATCGATATCTTATTTCGCATAAACCGAATGTGGGGCTGGTTAAAAGTTGAGCATTACATTGTCTGCGGTGGGTTGTTGTACTATAACTGTCATTATTTGGTAACGAGGAGGTATCATACAAAATCTGCATAGGGCTAAACTAAAATCAGCTTTATTGACTAATTGATTTTAAGCCGGATGAAATAGATTGATGGAAGTTCAGAAAATACGCTGTACTAAATAGCAATAGGTTGATGTAAGTAACTGTTGAAAACCTTTATTAAATAATGAATTAATCACGGCTGATATTGAGATAAAAAACAAGGAGTATATGGACCTCAATTTGAAGACGTCTTGATAGCACTTTTTCACAAGAATTAGTTGTCAACCAAACGTTTGACCCATCAGGTGTCCTTGATTTTTTTAAATCCAACTCGTAATATCCAGCTCTGATGCGCGTATTCTAACCTCCTGGCCACTGGGAGATATTTTTCTTTTTATTAAACCATAATAATAATTATTGTTGAAATACAAATTGTCGTCAACGTCGTTTATTTAATCGCATTTTAAAAGAATCAACGGCTAATTTCATAAAAGTCGTTTATAAATTATATTTTTACTTTTTAAATTTAAGCAGCGTAAGTTACAGCGTAAAGAAAATGTATATAAAAAACAAGTAAATATAAATAATCCCATGAAACGATTCGGCGAGCCACCCTAATAACCAGTAGGCGAGCAATGGGGCATGTCTTTAATGTTGGCATCTATGTTCATATTGGTTCCCAAAACGTGTCACTAAAAATTGGCATACTTTTATTTAATTTACTTTTTCTTCCATTTATTTTTATGCCTATAATAATTGTCGAAATATATAATAAATATGCCATATTTCAAATAATAACTGAATGTATTCATTGATGTGAAATAGTAGGTATTTATCAAGATATGATGTGATTAACTAATTGTTATGTGAAGTATTGGTATCAGCCAGCATGCAGTATTGGCTAATTTGTAATTACATCCATATATAAATCACTTAAAAGGTATCAAATCTCACTGAAGATATTATGCATTTACCAAATTTTCAATAAAACTCACTGTTGTACTTAAAAGACGTAAGGAACTAATTAATGAATCGACATAGGCTAAAATACGAAAAACAATAGAGGTAAATCTAAACATTCATAGTATTTGAACAGTAATGGTTCACAACTGACATTTATCAAACTTACATCTCAGATTATAGACACATATACACATAATTATTAAGTGAAAATGAGAATTACAATGGTAAAATATAGTCAAAGTATAAGTGTGGGTTATTATTTTTTATTTCGGAAGATCATAATATGTGAGGTCTTAAATTTGATATCACTACCACTTGAAGATTGTTTGCAAAAACGCATGATGTCTTTTGATATAAATGATGGTATTCTTCCAATCGGGAGATGATATATTAATAAAACAGTCGCTTCTTAGATTAATTAATTAATTCTTTAATATTCGGCGTGCATCTGATTAACCGATGAAACTGTGCGCCGTCGTGTTTGTTTCTCGGCTTAACTTGCCCGCAAGCGCTAAGTAACTTATCTCGAGTAGACATTGCTTCACACGCTATTATAGCTAGATATATCCTCAGTTTCTTTGAATTCCGGTGGCGTGATATAAATAAGCAGCACTGATGATCACCAACTGCAGTATTTCAAGATTGCGACTAAGTCATTTGCAGTCATTACAAATGAGGCCAATCTGAGTTTGATAATGTATTCGAAAAATCAAATCCGAAAATTGTCTGGTCAATTGATTCATAGGCATGAGCATAACGATTTATCTATTTATTAAATTTGTCATGTATGGCCAAATATTACCAAATTCTAATTTAGTACGTATCATCTTTATATCAACACAGCATTTCACTTTATAAATGTGACATTATCTCATTGCAATTCTAGTTTTACTACTTCAGAATAGTTTAATAATTATTTCTGAAAATCGTAAAATTTTATTATTTATTCAACAATCATGATAAATTAGAAAATATGTTGATATTGACCTGACAATTTAGTAATTAGTTTCCTGGTTTAAAGATTTTTTTAATGTAATGTATATACCTAAGTATTTATAAATAGATCAATCTATTTTATTGCTCCTGTCTCTATCGATTGTACTAGCGTTAATGATCAATTGAAAAGTGATTCGAATTTTAGATGAAGTATATTGAAATAATCGTGTGTTTACTTTTCATGTGGACCACGGGTCCTTGATACTTATATGTGAAAGAGAAAACTTATCAACACATTTCTGAAGAACAAACGCAAAGTTTGTGTATATTGTCCCTCCGAGTAATGTCTACAATGCATACTTGGTTGATCCAAGCTACGGTTCGTGCACAAATACTTTCTTAATACTAAATTTATCAATGAAGATTATATCTTAGTATGGATAAGTATAATTTGATATAATTATGTATGTTTCAAGTTTTGTCGATAACAATTTTAACTGTCGCACCATCGTCAAGACTGAAATATTTGACTGTATTTTCAAAGATGTGACAGTTGAAGCAACCCTTTTATATGTAGATAAATATTTCAGTGTACATAATTCAAATGAATGAGTTCAATTGATATTGTTTATTTTAACAGCTCATTTTATGGCGTCTATTCATAGATATTTTGTGATTTATATTTTTAAAATTATTAATTTCTCACACCAGCCTTACACAACATTTTAATTAAATTTTTGTAATGATAATACAGGTCGGAATGAACATTAATTATTAGTATTTTTTTTATTTTTACGGAAGAGACGTGAAAAATAAAAAAGAGGTATTTACGCAAATTAAACTCCTGCGTGAGATTCGCGCGAAACCGCAAAGTAAAAAAATGGGAAAAGAAATAAAAATGTGTACCAAAAAGGAGAGACATGAAGATCATCTCGTGAAACTCTATTCCCCTTTGCCGGCTTGTGCGAAGCCCACTAGATTTTATCTCTCTACTCGAAAAATGTACATAAACATGCACACACAAAAACCGTTGCACACAGGTACAATAGTATACCTTCTGCGAGTATAACATTACTACACGGCGAGCCGCCCGTACACATGTACGCGTACCTACATGTACAGTCACTCGCCGCGCTTATTTTTTTACTGTCGCCCATTTTTGCCGGTAACCTATACAAATTTATGTTCGATTCCCGCGCGCAGACACAAGCACACGCTTCGCTCTACTGTACGCTCTTACAACGCTTCCAACGCGACTCCACGCGGACCGATTCAAAAACGTAGCCTAGCGACGTAGAATAAAAGAATACTCGCTCATTGGTCAATTTTGTGAAACGCTATTGGCGTACAAGCGAAGAACGCTTATTAAAGGCGTGGTATAGACCTTTTGCAAGCGGTTATTGGGTGAGAGACCGTTGTAGCATCTCGCGGTTGGTTTGGCAGATTTTTGTAAGAGATGCAGTCCGCGTGGACTCGTTTATCTATTCGTGTTGGGTTTGAAGACTGGGGTGAGGCGGAAGGGAGTATACGGGCAATCAGTATATTTATGTGTGTGTGAATGTAGCGCTTTGTGGTATGGGTGTATAGAGCACAACCATATTTATAAGGGTTCCGGGGGTGCAATCACGAATGGCGAGTGAGAACGAGACAGGGCAACTTCGCGGGTTATTCATTAAAAAGAGACGCACGGTGCATATTCGCTTGGCAGCCATTTTGAGGGCTTTTTTATTTTATTTTTTTCTTTAGGTCGGTTGATAGGTATGTAGCTTTGGTAGGAAAAACGTAGTATGTCCGGTTGTGCGCTGTGAAATGATTCGATCTTATTTATTGTACGGTATATGTATTTTCGTGCCCGCGTATGAATGCTTTTTGATTTCAGATGTTATTTATTTATTTACTGAAGACCGATCGATATTTATGATAAATAGTCAACACATTGTGGTTTGCGACGAAGAGGTTCGCGTGATGTCGATCGCGTATTATCTATTACCATTTTTGCATTAAACGTTCATTAACACAGAGAAAGATATTGCAGATTGAGTGATGTTTGATTCAGAACTCACAACACAACATTATTGTTGGCCACATGTGTGAAGTGGAGTCATTTTTCAGGAACAATAACATATGATAGAGTCTGCCGCGCTTGGACAACTCTTTATTTAAAATACCGTATGAACTTAATTCTCTTGTTTATATAATATATTATATAACACGAAACCGAGAAAAATTAATCTGTCCGATCGTTCAAAATTTCTTGTTTGTCACTAATTTTTTTCCATTCATTTTGTCAATTATTTTCATCGCGTTTATGACCGATTTTTATTGAAATGCGAGTTATTTTGATCGCCATTGATATCTTATTCTTCTTCCATACCGGCTTCCTTAGTGGAGCATATGCACACCGCATGCCGCCTCCAAGAATCCCAGTCATTTGCTCCTCCGCCGAATTCATTATATAGATATCAATCATTTCAGGAACTTCGAAAATCGGTCAGTTTGAAGAATAGGCAAGCCGGGTTAAAACTCTCTTGAGGTATCCGCAATATGTGACCGAGCCAGGTCCAGCGTCGCAGCTTCACTGTCTAGTTATCGATTATTTATATAAAGTATGTATAAATTAACAATTGATAATGAATTTGTGCTATAGCTAACAAGGGTGTCCGTAGCTGAATAAAAAATCAACGTGTTTTTCATGTTTAATATTTGCAATATTGCAAATGTTTTGGAGCCGCGGTGGTATAAAGACAATTATGTATGTTGTTATGGTGGGAATGCCGTAGCACATGGGAATAATTAAATACATGTTTTTGTTTTTTTATTTTATCATTACAATATACTGTATATAGGTAAGTACGTGTGTTAGTAGAATAGCAATTGATAACACAGTGGCGTGGACGATTATTTTTTCGTGACAATTTGAATTTAAATATCGCCGTTTATTTGGCCCACCAATCACTGCGAGCGTAATTAACCGCGTAAAAGTATCCTGTTGATTGTTGAATTGAAGCTAACACAGTAATTTGTCGGATCGCATCAGTAGCGGGACACGCTCTGCATTACAAAAACACGGTGTGTATTAAATGATGGACTGCTATTATTGTATTATATTTTATTATAAAAAAAAACACAACTGAGTGCCAAATGGTTTTGTATCGTTTCGACGAGACGGTCATAACAATATTTATGCAGCCAAAGTTAATAAAAAATATATCGACTGCGGAAAGGAAAAAGGACGTCATCTACTTATAATAAATTTTACAGGAGGCATCCAAAATGTTTATTTAATATTTTTGGCTCAAAGTCAAAACATTACATAAACACAACCTTGAATTGCATGAAGATTAAAATTGGTGTTTTATTTACTCAATATGAAATTAATTTCATAAGTTAATTAAGAAAAAAAATGGTTGTATAAATGTCCTTTTTCCTTATCGCAAATTTCACAAGCCATTCTTTTTTTCAAACTTAAAAGCTAAAATTAGACACTATTTCGGTATTTTCAGCTCACATGCTTATGATAGAACGTGTATTAACCTGTATACATTCTGATTATCAAATAAAAGTTATTATCAAAAATTGAGGGTTACGTCCTTTTTCATTTCCAAAGTCGAAATTTATCTTATTTCTTGTGATCATCTGTCAAATATAACTCCTTAGTCGTATCACAGATTACATCTTAGCGTAATTTTCTTAAATTGCTCTGCTTACCACCAAACCCGTCACGTTTTCACAATATTTCCATCGTATACTCAGGATGTTCCGAGAGTGAGATTTTTTTCTCAAAAATTAAGTGTCAGTTGTTTGCTCAACCTATCAGGGACCTCGTCCGGAATTTGTGTATTTAAAAAAGTCTTAGTAGCTTCAAAACACAAACCCGCAACCTCTGTTGCTAAAGCGTCTTTTGGAGGCCTTGTATTAATATAATTTTACAGCTTCTTATAATATCTAAATTGTCAAAGCATTTGACGACATATTTGACATACCAGTTGACGAGCTTCACAATTCTTAGCTGTATACTGGTTTTGTTTCAAAGTCCCTCCTACTTGCTGTAATAGGCATGGATAATTGCTCATGTGGCGAATGCGTCGTCCTTTGGGAATGTCCCTATATATCGGTTGAAAGAGAAGAACGACTCACGTTGGCTGGACCGATCATCCATAGCGACTTGATTTACACGTGCAATAATATCTTGACGTTAATAAAGTTTATAGCACGTTACGAATACCTTTACTCGTATTTATAGTAAGAAATATTTAGCATTTAAAGAAAACGTTATTTGTTAATGAAGTCCTCGTTTTTATACATTTTACGTTCACCATTACGAGATAGTGGGAATCCGTTTTCCTGCTCTTAACGATTTCTCGATTTAATTTTCACATAAGGAAACCTTTTTGGAAATCCATGTCTGAGGTTAAGGGATTTTTAAGATAATAATATCACTATAATGATATTTTTTCGTTACGGCTTCGGCTCGACAAGCTGTTTACTTACTCGGAGAACAATAAATCATTTCCAGATATCTAGGCAAAAAACGCTCGCCTCCTAACAAAAAATTAGCCACGGCAGTCGAATAACAATGTAGAGTCGATATTATTCTCTTCGGCCATTGTGTTGAGAATTTCAGATTTTTTTCGGACGTGAAAAAACGAAGCCTTCGACGAATTTCGCTTTCGAAAATGACTGTTGCAATATTTTACAGGACGCCTTTGCTTTTTGTTTCAATCATTTTTATTTTTCTGTGATGCTTTTGTTCATGAAGTCATAAATAATGTACAGGCAGTTTAACTAATTTTGTCTATATATTTATACTATCACTAATTAATAGACGGGGCAGCAGCTGCTACTATCAATCAGCTAAAACAGAGAATTAACTGACATTGGATTGGGTTGTTAGTATGTATTACACTATTACAAGATGAGTTGTCACGCTCCACGTTCTTAGTAAAAAAACCATGCTATAAACGTTTACCAAATGAAGTCAACTCGAGTACCCAACACGGTCATAATTAAATCATAAACAGACGGATCAGCAAATTTGCCAGAAATTTTATTGAATGTTTTTGCTGGTGAGAGAGTTATTTATGGCCAGTGAAATGAAATTGATTAAAACATAGTGGTAATTTCTAATTCATTCCGATGTTATTATTTTCTTGTATTTAATTTCAAGCAAATATTCGACAAATTCGTGTCGCACTGATGTGTGCTGTGGCTCAGTATATATTATGTAGAATACAACACTTTCATAATAAAAATCATAATTTGCCGTCGCTTCGGCTCCGGAGGTCGTGGGTTCAAGTCCCGCAACTACATTACGAATTAAAAAAAAATATTATGTTCAACTGATGTCCAATAGCTAATTCTTGTAAAAAGTAACACGTCAAAAGTCTACACTGTAGATATCAATATGCTTCAATTCGCGGCGGATTAACGATTATCGACTGTGGAATGGAAAAATAATGTAACGCTCAATTTTTCAAAATAGCTTATATTCGATAGTCAGAATGTATACAGTTTTATATCCGATCTATCAAAAGGATGTAAGCTGAAAATGCTGAAACTTTGTCTAATGTAAGCTTTTAAGTTTGAAAAAAGGATGTCCTGTGAAACTTGAGACCAGGAAAAGGGGCTTCCACCCAATTAATTTTGCTGGTTTTTTATAAATAACTTATTGAATTAATATCATATTGAGTAAATAAAACACCAGTTTTAGTCTTCGTGTAATTCAAGATTGTGTGTATTAAAAGTTTTATTTTTGGCTAAAACTCATAAAATAAATATTTTTTCTGCCTCCTGTACTATTCGCTCTATGTGGATTACGTCCTTTCTCCGTTCTACAATTAATATAACATTAAAGATTTAATGAGAATGTATTTAGATAAAGGCCATAGATTGAACAATTGACTGATCGATTGAGTTTTCGTGCAAAATGTTCCGTTAATATACATCTTCACATTTCCCCTTTCCATTAGTGGTTAGATTTGTATGCACGCACTTTTTAAAAACTATAATATTTCACTTCTATCAATTCAACTAATACCATAAAATCAATCCAAACGGATATGCCGATTTGTAAACAATGCTCTTCCATCTCGAAACAACGAACAAAATAAATTGAAAAAATATTTCAAATTGATATGAATGTGTCTAACATTACCACATGTGGCCGCTCCCATTTCGGAATCAAAGGAGCACTTAAGAACGAATTTATACCCATAGGACTGATTTATGCGGCATTTTGTGTATTTCTGTGAACAGAAATATAAATAATCTTTCGTTTCTTTATAAATTAATATAATATTAAAATAATTATAGAAAGGGTTAAGGACAACCATCAATCCATATGTATAATCTTATATTTCATAATTATACAATAAATTGTCTAACAAAGCAGTTGGCAACATTCGATTATTCAGAATATACATAATTACAAATAATAATACAGACTCGATTTTCTTATTTAACCGGTAAAGTACCTATTGTAGTGTGTATTATTGAATGATTTCGAAACCGTGGCATTATAAAAATTCCATCATGCACTTAAAGTAAATAACATAAATAAATTAAGTCTGTTTTCCCATCGTTTATGGGCCTCGAGATTTAAAACGTTTCGAATAAACTTACGAAAACATTTTTGTCAGAGTTCTTTAGATCCGACCGCATACCTCTAGGCATTTTATGGCCATTCAAAGGTACCCAATAAGCGAACTACAATGCAGCCCATAAAAAGGGCAATTAAAACACCTTTATCAACTAATATATAATCGTAGATTTGTAAGGGCAACCGCTATTCGATAAATTTGACACAGAATGATAAAATTACAAGTGTTGAGTGTTACTGTTGCGAAATAGAAGAGTTCACCTGCAGTTATGTCTTGTTAACCGAAGACTTGCTTTGTGCAAACCACGAGTATTCTCATAAAATTCAAACGTTTGAAGGAATAGTCATGCTGAATATTTACAATTACAGAGCAACGGCACCAGAGATGCAAAATAGCTATAAATAGGTGAGTGAGTAAGTGAGCAAGTTCGGCAGCACAACAACACGTTATCGTCACAAATTGTTCACTTATTTACTCACCTGTCAATAGCTATTTTGCATCTCTGTTGCTGTCGATCTGCCGTCGTGGCATCTATCGTAACTCCGGCCTTATGTAAACGTGTCCCATCGAGTTTATTAGGATCCGTATTTGCACTAGGTCGGAAGCCATGCATCTATCATCAGTTCTAGATTTATAAGTGAAAATCTACACAATTTGCCCCCCCTAAAGAAAACACATGTCAGTGCTGCTTTACGGTAATGAAACGTAGCATGTAGCCACTAATCACTGATAAAATGAAACTGCGACACTGGAGCTGTATAGTAATCTGAACACTGTAATCTGAATTAATATAAATCTATTTACTAAATTAACGAAGACTTCTAAAGCTGTCCTCCAGGCACAGTTTTCACGAGGTGCCCCAGAGATTGAGTACCAACCGGAAAACACCTAATAACGGGGCCACCCTCGTCTTTAAGTAAGTATTTTCGTCCAAAAGTTATCACTGCCCTGGGTTTAAAATGGTCAAAGAACTTAACGCTTGCAAGGTTGTGTCACCTTTGGTTTTCTTTAACGTTCCCTGTAATAGTGGGAAAATTCAATTTGAAAATACTTGGAGACCCTTCTATCGTTTCGCCGTCATGCTACAGAATTTACGCACGTGCAAAAATATAAGTTTTACGACAACGCCGTTTTTCGGCTCCGAATTTGGTTTTTTTGGGGGCCGAAAAGAATACTCAGAAAATTAAATTAATATATTATTATACTATAACAGAATAGAAGACACAATTTGAAAAGTTTGACACTAGTAATCTAATGAATAATTAGAGTTCGTCAAATATATCAGAATCTCTCTGCTACATGCGAAGCATATGGCCACCACATTTCCCCTCCGGAATTCTCTGTCACCCGCCAGCTGCCTTGCATCCTTCCATATAATACCGGTACTCTATAGTTGCGTAACTTTGTGCATATGTAAAAGTGCATGAAAACTAAAAATGGTGTTTTATTTGCTCAATATTACATTATTTTAATAATTTATTTAAAAAAGCCCAATAAAATTCATTACTTAGAAGTTCCTTATTTTAGCTAATTTCACATGCCATCTTTTTTTAAAGTTAAAAGCAAAATTTAGACTCTAATTCGGCATTTTCAGCTTATCTCCTTTTGATAGAACGTATATTAAGTTGCATACATTATGATTTTTAATTATATTGAGGGTCACGTCCTTTTTCCTTTCACCAGTCGATATAAATTAACCTGCATATTTATATCTGGAAAACGTCGAATTGAAACAATATTTCATTTATTATTTTCAATGTTTTTTTTAAAAAAGATTATTGATGGCGTTCCTAAGCATACGGCGCCCCGGGCAACCGCTCGCGTTGCCGGTATTTTAATTCGGCCCTGTATACAATACCGGAACTACAATTCTTATCCCGCAGTTCGATCCTTGTTAAAAGCGTGGTAAGAAAAAAGCAAAACGTTTCTCGGCGTGTCGAACGAATTGCGAATCAAGTATCGACTGCGTGTCGGAAGGAATGGAAACAGGAAAATCCACAGTTAGCGGCAGCCAACCATTTGTAATTCGGCATTTACGTGACCGATACGCTTCGATTACAACAATTTACAATTTGTGTATCGCCATTCGGTGGTAAATTCAATCGAAACGGCCTAATCGCTCGAGACTGCTTCGCTCCATTATCGTAAGCATTGTGAAGAAGGGACAGGTTCACCGTTCATGCTGTTCAATCGCCATTGTGCTAGGGGGCCCACAAGAAAAGAGAAGTGGCCTAATGAAGCATGAGTGTTGTATTATACACTATACATTTACTATGTTTCACTGTACCATCAATGAGAACATTTTTATCTTTACCTGCTAATTCAAATTAATATTACGTATTTGATATTGGGTACACACGTGTATGGATGATGCTTTGTCAACTTTCGTACTTCTGAAAAATCTGATAATTTGAGAAGTGTCTGTGGAATGGTTTCAAGAGATCAGAGGAAGCGCGCTCAAGCCGACACTTTTTTAACCCTTTGAAGAGTATGGAGTACTTGTACATCCGTACGCCTTGTCATTTTATTTTCGAAGCCATTCCATTAGTAAAATATTATTACTAATATTATACTACATAGATCTATAAATGATATGTGGAAGTTATTGAAATTATAACGTTTATTTGTAGTCCTAGAAAAAAATGAAAAAAAAGAATTGAAAGCATTGAAAAAATCCCTTATGCTCGTTTTTATAATTATTATGTTTTCTAAGGAAACTAAAGATTATTTATATTATTGTTACAGAAACACATAAAATATAATTCATTTAATACCATGCGCTCAAATTTGCTCTCAACTACTCCTTTGAAGTGGCCGCACGTGACAATGTTTTACATATTCTTACCAATTTGGGATAACTTTTAGTTTGTTTTGTTCGTTCTTTGGAAATAGAAGAGCATTTTTTGCATTTTGGCATATCCAATTCGATCAATTTTATATTGCTTAAATTGATACTAGTGAAAGATTTTAGTGCTTAAAACAATACACCCACTAATTAAAGGATTAAAGATGATTCAGATGTATTTCCACGTACGTCTAACGGGATCTAATGATTGTATGACAACCAGTTAACATTAAGATTATTCCGTCCACACTTTTTATGTCAAAGATCAATACGCCTCATCTTCCTCGGAAAATGTAATGCACGTAAATATGTATCATACACATTGATGAAACGGTAAAAGGACGATCATTCGGGAATATCAGATTATGTTTATTATTTAGGTTAGATTAATTAATAATATTTAAAGAGTTTTTATATACAGGATTTTCGGTGTTTTCCGTCATTATTTTACATGTGGGGTTTACAGTTATTGACGGTGTGGGTGTATCCAGTCATTTTATAGAAACCAATGGGATAATTGTTTTAAAATTTATTTAGTAATTTGTGATGGTAAGTACTATGTGTTTGATTTGAGATATATTGTTATCAAATCCTCTCAGAACATTCGCATTTGGAATATAAGCCAACAGTATTCTAAGTAATGCATTTTATGTTACTCATAATATTTCTTTCGAGGCGTGACACTGCGGTTACAAAGCGCGTGAAGGTTGTGTTAATGGTTGAAATGCGCCATCGACGGGTTTTAAGAGACATTCACATGTTATTACTGAGTGATCGAGCAGTTAAGATGCCGCGCTGCAGAGCTAATTATAGCATGTGAGATGGTGTGGCCGGAAGACACACTGCTATGATTTTCTCTGTTTATTTTGGTGAGGCGTCTGCGTCTTCGCCATAAAACAAAATTGTGCTATCGCTCGGTATCTGTGGCTGCCAGTCTGACACTCGACACGCTGAAAGGAACCCATTCAGTGTTCGCGTTGTCAGAATTTCAAACCAGTTTTTAATACGCCGTCTCTGATGAGGACACGCAATATTAAATATCACATTCAATAATTAAACCGCAATAAATCGGGGATACAAGAATAACATACATAAATATATGTATGCAGTGAAGATGATTTGGCGGTGCATACTTCATGGATCCATATCTTGGAATCTAAGATCGCGGGTTCGAGTCGTGTAGTTATCTTTATAACTACACACCTATTGAGGTCCGATGGGTTGAGAGATTGGCTGTCAACCAATATTCATACAAATACTATCAAGGTATATATTTACGGCTGGAAGACATACTCTTTAAGGAAATGGTCGAAAAATATAATGACTTTATCTAGATTTGTTAAATTTATTTCATAACATACCGTACTCTTTACCATACACTTTATCTTAAATTTATATTATCGTATGTGGAAATTGTCCATTTTCTAGGAATGCTTAACGGTGTTTTTTTTTTTATTATTATAGAATAAATTTTCTTTAAAGATTTAAGAAGGTCATTATCATATCAGTCACTGTAGTATTCCCCTCTCTATTTTATTTACTCAATTAATTTAACACTTTCATTAGTGCGTTCATTTTTTATCCACCCAAGTTTTAAAGTCTAAAATCTTTCACCGCTATCAATTCAAGAATATCATAAAATCAATCAAGTTGGATTTATGCCGATTCGTAAACAATGCTCTTCCATTTCGAAACAACGAACAAAATAAACTGAAAAATTATTTCAAATTGATATGAATGTGTCTAACATTATCGAACAGATGGAGAATCGAACCCGCATTCCCCGGATCGCTAAGCGTACGCGCTACCAACTACGGTAACCAGAGAGATTTAAAAAAAATCTGAAAATGCAGGACTGGATACCCATTGGGTTGAGCAATTGTCTGACAAACAATTCTCGTGAAGAGTAATCTGTCAAGACGCCATCGCGTTGCGGAGATCCATGTACTCCACGTTCAGAGTGGATTTCTTCATACTGTGTTGATCCATATGCTCCACTTTGGGAGCGAACATGGTATATATAAAAAAATAACATAACCACATGCGGCCACTCCCATTTCGGAATCAAAGCACCCCTAAGAACGAATTTATAATCATAGGACTGATTTATGCGGCATTTTGTGTATTTCTGTGAACAGAAATATAAGTAATCTTTCGTTCTTTACAAATCATAATTATTATCGTAAGAGCATAATGGAATTTTTCGAATGCTGAAATCCACTCTTTGCTTATTTATTTTTTCGCAATGTCTAAATATTTTAACATTTAATTGAATAATAACATTTTGTTAAAAAATAAGGAATAGCTTTGAAAACAAGGGGATAATGCCCACAGACGTACATATACATCAATACTGCTCAAAGGGTTAAAATAATATCGAAGTTTTGGATGTTTTGCGCTCAATACAATTTGTAGATATGTTTTCGTAGGATAGAGGGGCAAAAATGTAGTTTAACTGCATTCATAACTCAAAACAGCCAAATTCAGATTTACGACAATGTGCTTCTGGGCGTGCGATATTCTATGACCGGCCGTGTTTCGTTCGCCTGGTGGACGTTTTCAAGTACAACCACCAAAATAACTGAATGTTTAAGATAGACAATATACATATTATGACTCAGTATATTGCCGCTATTTGTGAAATCTAGCTAAAAGTATCTGCAGTGTTTGTCCTATTGCCTTCCGCAACGTAATTACACAGTCAATTATTCTGTAGTTAGCAAATCTAGAGCCTGTATCAAGAATCATTATTGTAGCGAGGCCTCCGGCACAGTGATCGTCAACGTCGAATGTCTGTCCAAACGTTCACATGAAAAATGATAATTCAAAATATTCATCGATGTATTGAATTCCCCACTATCTCACATGCACCACGGTGGGACAATCGCGGATGTTTGATAATTTGGAGCTGCCGAAGAGATGTCAACAAGTTTTTTCGAACGAAACAAAACAGTCCATTGTATACGTTATATAAACATATATCGACGGTGGTTGCCGGAAATTGCTTTTAGGCTCAGAAATACAACGTTAAAATTGCAATATGTGAACCGATATTTTGTCCGTATATATTTATTTTTTTATACCATGTTCGCTCCGAAACTGGAGCATATGGATCTACACAGTATGAAGATATCCACTCCGAGTGGAGTAT
>JAGVSQ010003022.1:0-16263 GCA_022683975.1 Rhyacophila evoluta | reverse complement strand
TAATATATTTTATTTTTTTTAATTTCTTATATTTCTGAATTATAACTAATAAAACAAACAAAATATACAACGAAAATTTGGTATACGAGTATAGTTCATTACAAAAACGTGTTTGTATCCAAAGTACTCGTATATCAAAGCGAATTTTTCAATAAGAAATAATGAAAACTGAGATGATTCGTCCCTCAACCCAAAAATAATCATACGAAATACACATATCGCTTTTCATATTTTTATTATTTTAAGTATACGAGAGCAAAAAGAGGGGGAGAACGATTAGTTTGCTTTCATTGGCAAAGATAACAGAATCACTGTTATTTTTGTTCCTGTATTTATTTTACTGTGTGACCGAAAACGTCGTTGATCCACTAACGATCAGGATACTAATGGCTATATTGTAGCTTTTCGTTTTTTTGCATCGTTGTATAAAGAAACTCATAATGCAATAGATTATTGAGTTATAATTTATTATATTTCTAATTCCTGTTGAAAAACACTCAAAATCCAAAATACTCGTCATCCAAGGTTTCACTGTACAGTCTAACAATAATCCAGAAAACGTAAATCATTTTGCATACTATAATATTATTGGATATATAATATTTATTAAGCCCTGTATATCGACTATAGAAAAGAAAAAGGACAACAAATTTTACAGGAATCAAAGTTTATTTAATGATTTTGAGCCAACATTATATAGATACAAGAGGATAGTGAATAGAGCTAGTATTTTAATTAAATTTAGATATTAATTCGGCATTCGCAGCTCATATAATTTTGACAGAACGTGTATTAATTTGTATACATTGTGATTATTCAAAAGTAGATATTTTGAAAAAAACTGAGGGCTACATTTTTTTTTCTACAGTCGATATGTAAACTGTCGAAACACATTACAAATAAATTGACGCTTTCCTGTTAATATTCTTGAAGTTCTTTGTGTTATATGCGGTATTTGGGATAGTTTGGAAATTTCCACCCTAGCGATTGTCCGAGATCCACACACCGTATCAAATAGGGGCAAACGAGCTAGACATTTAAATCACAGAGGGGTTGGTACGTCCATATGTCCGGAACAGATGTTAGCATCGGACAAAGTGGTATGTGTTCCTGCATATCTATCATCGCAAAGGTAAAATTGTAGTTTGCGGACTTCTTATCATCCACGTCTTATCCATTACTTCTACGCTTTTGTGTTATCGTATATTGGTTTTTTGAATTCATTTCAAAATACTTTCGGATGTTTCAATAATAACCACATTGTTTTTAAATATTTTTACTAATATACAATTTATATTTATATATTGTTTGAATATCCACAATATGAAATTATATTTGAATTCGTGATGCTTGATTTTCAGACTAACTTCTTTAGGCATACATTTTATGCACTCTTTGGAACTTGAATCTGTGATCTGCAGTTATGAGAAATTTGCGAGTGCATATTCCTTGAGTTACTAATTTATGCAGGTTTGTTTAAATAATAAAAATAGTTGAAATAGATGTATATTTATTTAACCGTGTCCGCATCGAAAGTGAAATTAATCTTTCAGTAGTGCAATATCTACTATAAGAATGCAGTATACGGATCATCGATCCATCAAAATTTATTTTGATAGAGTTATTTTACAGAAATCGGTTGTCAGCCAATTGTTTATCACATCAGGCATCCAGTGCTACATCTTTGGATTTAAAAAAAATTTAGCCGTGCGATTTTAGCCCGCAATCTCCGCCTCTGAAGCGCACTTACCAACCTTCTGCTGCCAGTGAGATTATAATTGTTTGTAATATATTATAAAATAGCCAGATACATAAATTGAATGTAGGAAAAACTGTTTTTTTCTTTTACAAAGCTAAACCTCTCTTTCACGTACTATGTTAAAAAACAGTCAGTATTATAAACGTAAAACGCTTTGTCATGAAAACAAGCAGCAGTGAGATTCGATCTGCGACTTCCAGTTTTCTAGTTCATATCTTGCGCGACTCTCCGCTGAGCCAAAATCTGCGACAAATTGGTACCTATTGCAAAATGTGATAAATACTGTCAAACTCAGAATGTAAAGTGGTTTCGATATACAAGTCAAATTTAATTGGATATGTGTGATTCTTACAAAAATGATTTTTGGAAATAATTGAAAAAACCACACCGTGTTTCATCAAAAAGTGTTCCCCAAACAATGATAATTTTTTTTTCATTCAAATTTTTAAAATGTTAGAATCACATAGAAAGTAGAATAGATTTATATCTAAGTATTTTTAATAAGGTTTATTCTATTGAAACTCTACGCAATATGTTTTATATGATCTGTGAATGTGAAATGTTCAAGTGAAATTTGTAAATTGTTTTTATTAAGCAAATTTTTATTGGTGCAAATGAAACCACTTTCCACGATCCATAGGACTGATGGTCAAATTAACTAAAAAAATATTGATGTATTATGATAATTATTTTTCAGTTAATAGTTTCAGTCTTACAGAATCTCCTATTTGCTTATGTAGCGAATTGGAGGATGCCGATAACATCCTCTGGGAGTGTTCCCATATGTCGGGTCGGACTGAAGGGAAGAGCTTTTAAGAAGTCGATTCGATTATTTGCTAGACTCGTCGGCCATTTTGACTTAGTTTCTAAATAAGGTGATTTTTTAGCTTTTAAAAAAAATGTGAGATTTCACGACGAACGAGAAGGTGTTTTCTCATCTAGGCTAAATATTAATAGGGCACAATTAGTTAAAATAGGAATAACGCACACTAGTGCACTCGAGTCAAGATCTTGAGAAACTACTACTGGGACACTTCTGGCACTTTGAAGAGTCCCTTCTGTTACGGAGCAGCAAATAATCAACAGTAGCAATTTTTTGTTTGTTGATATCAATAACTATTGGCGTCCTTATCGTAATTTTTAATAACAAATAACACAAACTCATGAAAGGGTTTAGTCAGGATTTTAATCATCCATTGCACGCTAACTGTGTCATTTTGAAGAGCGTTTCACGTTTGTTTCGCAGTAATGCCTGCACTGCAAGTGGGGGAACGTAGCGAGAATATAACATACAATTTTGGGTGAAATTAATTTTCGAACGCTCTGTAGTCGGTAGGTATATTACACGGTGTCACAAAAGTAATATAGAAATATCAGATTGTGTGTCTGGTCAGATGAAATATGGATTTTAATTTAGTGAGCGGGATTTTTTCATAGATATTGTACACGTATATGTAATATATGGGTTTAATGTACATGTGATTGGTTGAACTAGGGTTGACACACCTAGATTCTTATTATAGTACATCTAACAAACAGCACAGCTATTGTAAAATTTAACCACAAAATTGGGAATTTTGATCATCGCCTCTATAAATTTATTGTATATTTCAAAATAAATTGAACTTTTATTGGTTTTCTTCTTCTTCCATATCAGCTCCCTAAATATGGCTGTTACATGGCGCCTCCAGGAATCTCCATCACCCGCCAGCCGTCTTTTGTCCTATCAGATTACTCCAGCATCCCTTAGTTCCGGCGAATTTAGTACGTGTATGGTATCCGCCAGTCTTCTAGGACGTCAGAATTGGTCGGAAAAAGAGACAAGCACGATTCAGGATTTCAGAGGCATTCATAGTACGTGGCTCAACAAGTTCCACTGCATGACTTTTAAGGTGAGCGGAGGTGCTTTTCTTTATCTCCGTATATCCGGTATACTTTTTTTGAGTCTTTGTCAAGTGTCATAATTTGCTACCATATAGTAGCACCAGCAGTAGTCATCCGTCAAACAACTAATATTACGAATATAAAATTGAATAAATAAAGACCATTTCAGTAGAGCAGTCCATTCACATATTCTAAATAAATGCATTTTAAGATGGTCTAATATATTATTAATTATTATATCTATATGCTAGTTTATAATTTCAACAAAAATATAAAAAAAAACTGTACGATATTTTGAGAAATTATTATTAATTCAATCATGAGTCTTATATGTTCTGACGAGGAGCTTCACTTATATTGAAACTGGTTCAATCTAACTATAAAAAATAAGGCTATTTCTTTATGATTATCGAAGTGCGACTGTAAATATATTAAAAATGACATAAAATTACTGCAGCGGCCCTGTTTTGATGTTATATAGGCAATCCTACACTGAACGCCTGAATGAACACCTCCTCACACCCTCTCTAACATTGCCTCTACTGACTGGCTTAGCACGAATACAGCTAAATCGAAAAATCGCCCTGCCTGCCCTCGAATTATTTCGCACACCCCGCGCCTTACAACCTCCCTTCATCTCAATATACTCGTAGCACGAAGGGGTATGCAATTTTTTTTCGTTCTATGCGGGCTTTAAATATAAACACTTAAATATTAATAAAAAGTTATACTTTTAATATTCTGAATGTTCACAGTGAAGTCGTTTTCATAATGGAATTAATCTCATTCAAATTATTTATCAGAAGATTTATTTAACCATGCATATTACAAATTACCAATACAATAACACTGGCTGACGCTTGATTCCTTGTTACTTATATTATAATACTTTGATTTTTAGGAGTAAATAATTTCAGAATTGTATTCATATCGATGACTTGATTTGCATACCAGTTAACTACACTCATTTTGTTGCCATTTTATTCAGATTTTTTTTTTTTTTTTTATCCCACACTGAACGAACGAAATTCGCAAAAAAATGAAATATGTAAAATTAGCCGCACACGCCATCTAATTTTATACATCAATGTAAACATTCTCCAACGTTTTTGTTGCTTCCGAACATTTAAGACAAATGAAATTTGTTGGATTGTAAATTAAACTATCGATATGATGTATTCCATGTGACGAATAAGTCTTTATCAAATGTTTTTTTGCTATTGTTAAAATTAGAAAGTACTATAGCTAGACATATTAAAAATATTTTTAATAAACATGAAGTACATATCAAATAAATAGCAAACTCACGAGCCTTATTACTTCATATGGTCCAAAAAGTGGCTTCACATTAATTGTACAAATAAACTTTCCACCCGAAGCAAAGTATCATTCAATTGCGTTTTAAAATCAACATTCTACCAAAGAATCATTTGAGAATTTATTTAATTAATAAAAATATTTATTTCAGTCAAACACATAACCCTGAAGGGTTGGAGAAAGCTTGTGCAGTTATGAATTCGAAAAATGTAATTTTAGCAGAGACGCAAACCTCGTTTGAATGAAAAAAATGAAGTCGAGGGGTGGATAGAGCCATCTGGTGGCCTCTTATTGAATTAGCAGAACATTCACTGCTGATTTAAAAAGAATGTGTATTTATTTTTATGTACCTTTCAATGCTTTGTTAGACTATGAGAATTCTCGAAGAGTTCTTTAAATCACGTAATGGTGGAATTCCCTTATCTTGAACAAGAACTCCCAAATCTATCTGGTAATATTAAATCATTATGTGATAAGATAACAAATTGTATTAAGAAAGAAATGGCAATAATAAAAAATAACCTATTTTTTCATACACTTAAGTTATTGTACATACAATGACAGTAATGCTTCCTACGTTTTTATAAAATATAATAGGTTTGTTTATCACTACTACATCAGAGTAAAAAACCTTTTTAGATAAACTTGAATTGATAATTTTTGAAATCAGGATAGTTTTACTATGCAATCGTCGTTGCTACGAAATTATCATTTCACAAAAATTCTATGCGGAGATATTTGTGTTTGAAGGTTATTTTGTGTGTTAAAATCAAGGAATTTAATGACATTTTACATTATTTTCTCTTATTATTAGCCATATATTGTAGTAAATTATAATTTTAAACCATCCATTTTGGACATATTTCAGTTAATTTTACCAAAAATGTCAATGTTGGAAAAAGTGTTATTTTATGATTATTTCCTTAACAACGGCGTAATCTTCTATGATATATGGCTACGGTATTAAGAGATGTGATCAAATCGGCACCCGGTACCTTTAGGATTGTCTTGGTTGAAAAAAAAATGTCGACAGCCCTTAAAAGACATACCTCCAATTTAGAGATACAAACTAACCCGTACATTCTAATTGGTAAAATACCGTCATAGCTAAGATACATTTGTTTAAAGTATAACGTAATGAACAATATTTCAAAAATAATTTGCCAAATATCCAGATTAATCACAAACCAGTACACATATAGTTATGCGATTAAGTGGAAGACTACAACTTTATTAAAAAGCGTCTTCTAAATCATTCATACCGCCGTCATTATTTCAATATTTTAAGTACTCACAAGCATTCATGACAACAAATCTGCACCTGCGCACGTTGCATCAAATTGCTCAGGCAACATTGATAAGTGACAAGCTTGATTTCAACAAAACTGATATGGTGCAAGACTGCTATATTTAATCGAATACTCAAATACGATCCGTCTAATTTGAAACTTTTTACTAACTAAGTGTACACGCAGCATGTGTGCGCGACAATATCGAGAAAAGGTTAATATTAGAGTCGTAAGCGTTAATTACGGTGAAGTCATTTTGAAAGTATACTAATTTGTAACATTTTTTCAATTAATACATGAACTTGGGAATTTTGTTTATTTTTTATAGCATTATTGTAACACTGAAATGAAATGACTGGCGGTTGTTTGTTTAACTTCGATTGATATTTGAAAGATTATTCAAATAATTTAATATGTTTACTGCATTTTATCCGAGCTTGCTAATAGCATCAAAAGACAGTTTGAATTTCTCCAGAAAAACTAAATTTTATTATTGTAGTCTTACTATGAGTCAAAATATCTTAGTATACTCTCAACCAGGTAATTCACGTTAGATTCGCCATGGTGTTTGTAAAAACCGTAAAAATATATGTGACTAATACTGCGGAAGAAAGTAAATGGCTTCGATTTGACGAATCGTGTTTTTATTATATGGTGTAATTATTCTATAACACAAAAATGTCGACGTTTGAACAGTGTGGATAGAGCCACCGTACCAAGGAGAAGAAAGTTTGTTTAGAAAGATATAATTAATTTCATAGCTTCGGGCCGTCGAATCAATTTAAGCAAAGAAAATAATTTCGTCTCTGGCTTTGTAATATTATACAGGGGAAGTTTTTGTGCTCGTTGCAAGTACCCGGCGCATCGCATGCATCTTTAAACTTCAGTATCGATTGTCATCTGCATGATCTGAAGTATCAATCGAATATTTCGATAGGAATTAACCATATAGATTTTATTTATTTATCATTTTTTTACATAATATCAAGCAATCTTTCCCAGAACTTACGTCATGAAAGTAAAAGTTGTACTTTATATATGTGAAGTAACTTGTTGGGACTCATACGACTCATAATTAAGCTGTCTCCAGTTAAGTAGAAATACTGGAAATTCAGCAGGAGTTTCATTATGTGAACACTAGTTATTGACATCTTTATTATAACTTAATACAAAAAATATATTGCTGAGAACGTTTCATCTTCTTTGTTAAACATTTAGAGAGTCAAAGTTAAATTCATTCCGTTAATGACATCTGGTCAAATAGTTTTCTGTTTAAGTGGTAAGTATTGTTTTTTATTGGTGTTTTTATTTATTTTATTTAAGAAAATTTAATTAAATACTAAGTCCCTATTATTAAACTAAATGTATTATATTGATTAATTTTTTTTTAAATTAAAATTAACTTTACTTCCGACAGTCATGCTTTTAAAATCTCCAATCCGTTTTGAAAAATTTTAATTAGCATTAATAAAAATAACATCTAACAAAGGAAAATAAAAATACCTTCAACGTATGTTATTATAATTTTTATATTAGTAAGTTTCAATATAATATTAATTAATTATATAGTAAAAAGATATGAACAGATTATTGAAAGGATGAATTTAGGTAAAGCGAGAATTAACTATACATGTGAATGAAAATATTGGCTGGTCAAGATGAATCATTCTCGAACCTTACGTTATTACGTCTGGGTATACGCTTGATCAAAAGCAGGTGACCATCAAAAGGATGTGGTGGGTTAAACATTGAATACACAATTATTTGAAAATGGCTTGATTTGAAAACAACTTAATTATAAAGATTCCAAATATAATTGCTTTTGACTATATTTATTAATATTACCGAAACACTTTAAATCTGTTTGATTAAGTTATGAATTGTTGTATTGGCATGATTATATAAGAAACATTCAGTTTGTGCACATATGTTCTTGGATGAAATAATAATACAATATTTATGTTAACCCCAGCCACCCTTTTAAATTTTATTCTAGAAGACGGATCTTGCAATGTATTGAAGGGGATGTTTTTTTTATCCCTCTATGAATAAAATTACAATTTAAAACTGGTTGAAGAATACCTTTCGATATCGAAGAATAAAATATACATCAATTGTTTTATCCAGAGAAATATTGGGCATCACCAGAAAATCACTGGTTTTGAGTAATACCATTAAAATAACTTATCATGCGTTTCATATTTACATATAAAAACTGATGTTATTAAAGATTTTTACCAAGCAGTAAACATGGTTCATACATTTAACTAGTTAATACACATGGAAAGTACTTTATTATTGGAGTAATACCTATTAAAATGAAGTCACATCTTAAGCTTCATAGAGATCATGAGTAAATTCATCAGAGGCAATTGAAAACTTCTCGAGATTTCCACAAGACATTTAAATCTACCCGTATTAGTCATTAATTATTAATAATGTAATAGTTATCATGTTAACAAGAGCGAGAATATGCAAACCTCGTTTCGCTCGAGATAGCCTCGAAAACTTCGATCGACCAGAATTTTATCTTCCCTTGACCTTATAGAGAGTCAAACTCTTCAAATGAAGTGTATAGTCATTTGGGCTATCAATAAATGTGGCGATCCTAGTAGAATGTTCATAAATGTTATGAAGTATTGATCGTTATATTATGTTGTATGCTACATGGCTATATATTGATATAGTTAAAATGTCTCTTGTATTCTTCCCATGCTATTAAAACAATGCGCTACTAAATTACCATGCGGAATCCTGAAATACAATGGTTTCTCAGGATATATTTCCATTCACATAATTCCATATATCACTAACTACGAAATGCATAAAACATCGAAACTCTCTTTTTCAGCGTGAAGGGGTTTCAAAAAATTTTAGCATATTTTATAGCAAAATAGATGCTGAGCAACGGTGGTTCCAGAAAGAAAAAAATCACCAATCGAGAAACTCGGCGTATATTATATTTAAAAACTTTTATCATACAATTTATCACATTACATAATACATTTCAGCGGTATCCAGAAAAGACACCTGATCACTGGGTAAGGATTATAGGGTGGGTTTTATACTCCAGGCCGATTTGGTTTGCCGCCATTTTGTTTCGGCTGTAATTTTTCAGTTAATAATTCACAGTTGTGGATAGCGATCGACAAAAATTTATTACGGAGGATCTAAGGCCACAACAATGTAAAAATCATTATGAGCGATGAGGCACACTCAGACTCTGCTAGATTTATTATTAATAAGAAAAGCCGCTATTCAGGTACTAAAAACCTTTGATTGATTCATCAACGACCATCAAAAATTTCTACATTCGTACAGAATCTTGAGACCTAAAAAAAACGAAGAATCCTAAAATTTCGACCTGATTCTGAAAAAAATCCATATCTCTCATTCCGTTTTTTTTTATTTTCTTGAAAATTGCAATTCCTTATTGAACTTCTTCACATGAAGGTCCAATAGAACGGTGTGACACCACACACAGCTTGTGCTACTATGCACATTTCGGGACATAAGTGCACATCGACCCGGAATATAAAATGCACTATATATAATATCACGTAGTTGAGGCCTATTACAAATTGATGCTCGATTAATATTGAGTGTGAAGATGAATTCGTTATTGATCATTCAAAATGGTTCTAACAGCTCTACTGTAAATTAAATTGAGAACCAAATCAACTATAAAATTTACTGAATTAAGCAATAAACTTATTTAAAGTTATATTCTTCTAGTCTGCACACTCTCTTTGGGGGGACTCAAAGGAGTTATAACCTAAACTCTTATACATGGTCTATTTTTTATCACTTTTACAATCAAGTTCTACACTTCTAAAATATGAAATTAAATTTATATATAATAATATTTTGAAACTTTTTACAACCCTGAATCTCTTCATACGTATGGCAACTGCAATGAAGTGATAGAAACATAGCCTATTTGATATCACATGAGTAGGGTATCACGAGAAGATATTATAAGGTTGACAATATTATTTAACTTTTTAAATATTATATTATGAGGTTCGTTACTAGACAAATAAATGTAATTCGATGATCAATTAGTAAGCGCAGTACTTCAGGGCCAAGGTAAAATCCCGCAGCTTCTTAACAGTATTTAAAACCTAACGGGGGGATATTAGATCCCCGATAGATTGAGCGTTTAGGTGAAAACTAATTCTCACGAATACCAATCTGTTGAGATAATTCTTTACGTTATAGATATTGATATGCACAATTTTTGGAGATGATATAGTATAATAAAATGTACCCACCATCCACCAATAACATCATTAGATCCGGTTGTAAGTGTTATACTCTTTTTGACGAGAATATTTTCTTGAGTTATTAGTATACAATACAAGGCTTAGCTTGCTGGGCACTTAAGCATGTTGAAATTGAAAACAAGATTATAATCTTATTGTAGCCACAAAGTCATCTGAAAAAAAAAGATGTTCATATGGTAGTGATAAATCAATAATTGCAGTAGTATTTATTATATATAGATATATAATGAATAATTCTCAAGTCTATTTGTTATACATTCGTTTATATGTGATTATAATTTAAAATAACAACTAATTAGTAATCTCAATAAACATGGAGTTTCTACAGAATTTCCAGCTAATTCCTGATCACATGTGACTAATTTAATCATGAATCCAGAAAATGGTTTTAATTTTGCTAACGAGCTTATATCTAAGTCAAAGAAAGCATTTTTATTAATTTTAAGAAATATTTAAAAATAATTTTGCAACTTTAATCGTAAAACGAGTATACTGTTCCTCGTCCCGTTTTAAAATGATTTCTTTTTTGTTCGCTTCGTTTCGTTTTTTTTCAAAGTGACAAATTTTCAACTGGCAAGCCTTCGATGCGAAAGAAAAGTCGGTTTTTTTTGACAAACTTTGTTCAATAAATTTTATCTTTGATAATACAATATACACTTCATTCATATTTATTGATATATTTAACTTGAGTTAACTTATGTATTATATATGTTGCAATCATTTTTTGACCGTGTTCAATTCCTATTATACACCATACGGCAGTTAAAGTGCATTCACTTCATGACAGAATTATTTAATTATACTAAATACATTTTATAGATGTAATTTTAGAATCCCACCAGTAGAAAGAAGGACCTGTATATTTGAGGCTATTCTATAAATAATATGTAGACAATTGGTGATTTAAAATAAAATTTTAAGCCAAACCATTTAAAAGTATTGATCGTGTAAAAAATATCCACAACAAAATCAAAAAAGATCACCTTCACTACATATTATCAATATTAATGCTTCTGAGGCGTCAGTGGACAATGAATTTCTTACCTTTGGTTATTTTTGACATAAAGTCTTTCTATCGTTCAATGTGGCATTTGTTTTCTTGTTAATCAATGACCATTTGAAAGAATATATTCCACCAATTCTTTCTAAAAAGACATAAGTATTCATTAAGTTTGAATGAATATACGCTAATTTTTAGCAACCCTACACTCAAAAGTAAATGCGTTGCGGTAAATTTAGTAAAAATATCTGTTCGAAACGCTAATAGAAAACCTGGTCATTTTTATCTCCCACAGCAAGAATCTCTATTCATTGATTATTATAATATCGTTGAGTTATTCAATAATTGAGTCAGTAAACACAAACACGTACCGAAATCGAAGGTTGCAGCTTCAAATCCCGCATTTTGATTATTGAAAGATTTCCGATGAGTTGAGTGATTGTGGACTTTATATGCTACACATTTGAAGTAGGACGTGTTAGTATTTTTATTATCGAAAATTACAATTAAATAAAAATTTGGCAAGTCAGATTGCGCATTAAATTTAGTTTGATTTTGTGATATAAATTAATTGCCTCAAGAGAACTAATAAAATCACTTTATTGCACTTGGAACATTTTTGATATTGGAAATATTTCTCAGACAAACAGTACGAGTAAAAACAAAAAAATAAACTACACTTAGTCATGTCTGCTAAAAGCTTTTTTCGCTGTTTTTTCAACGAAATATTCTCCTCCGTACATTTAGTTTGTTCATACTTGGAATATTTTCCTGGCATACTTCTGCGACATAGTTGATAGTGGAAATTCATTCTTCCGAAGGCTGTATTTTCCGGCGCATTCATTGGCGGCGCGCTAGCCCCGCCCGTGTCTCATTGACCAATCAGAACTCTGTCTTTCAAAGCCTTCGTCTGGTATAAACTGACGTCATTACCCTGTGAATTATTTGAATATTAAGAAAGCTTTCAAAAAAGATCGTAACTGAAGAATTAAGCTTTGACAAATTTTCATTTTAACCAATAATATAATTAAGCGGTTGATAAATTGCTCGATAAAGTCATATCTAACTAAGTAGTTCTTTAATATGTACCGTCGTTAATTTGTCAAACTTTTACTAGCCTGTCGTTGCAGTAAGTATTTTGGACTGCAATTCAGTGATCATTTAGTTTCAGATCAGTGGAGTAGCTACACATTCAGTGCCCTGGTGCAACTAAAATCACTCATCTGATTGCGCGGTGTTATTTCACTATATTGTGTTATTTTTTTTTAACTCACGCAGTAATATTATGTAAGTCTTCTATGTTATCCTTTCTAATTTTGCACCTCCAATTCATACGCCTGGAGCTCCTGCTCCAAATGATCCACGGATTCAAAAATTGTGATCTGACCGCTGCTCCTCAATTAATAACAGATTTTATTTCTTTTGAAGAACGTCTCCAGTATTTTTCGCGTTGAAAATTTTAGAATCTAATTGGCGATAATATGTTATACAAGCTATAAAAACTTCAAAATGCACCTTAGAATACATAAAAAAATATTTGAATTATTAAATTAATGAATTACTAAAAATGGCAGAAATTACTACAAAACGTAATTTCAAATTATTACAATATAAGCTTTAGACACTTTTAATTAAGTTTTTAGAAATTTTGTGGTGAAATTAAATTATTCGAACTATTTTATGGTTACGAGCTTTTTTCAAAGTTTCCACAATTTAGTTAACGTACATGGTAATGTCTGTCTGTTTTTTTACGCACGATTTATAAAAAAGTGCTTTGTGACCATAAAGTGAAGATATAGAAAAGACTATCTCGACATAATATTCAAAAATAATATATGCAGTTGGACATACAGATTCATCTTATGTTACTGAAGGTTAGTATTGATATTATAAAAGTATTTATTTTATAATTTTTATCACAATTTGTCATGAATGCTTGAGTAATATTATTTTTAACAATTTGTAGTAGTAGTCAATAAAGTAGCCACCTATTCATAATGCATATATACTGACTGACTGGAATGCTTGCTTCGGATGTTCTCAGAAAGGCTGAAATTTTCTTGATAATTCTTAAGATCGGGAGTTTCCTGTAGTATTAAAGGTCACTGAAGTAGCACTGAAAAAATATATGTAGCTGTACAAAAAACAGCACTTGATTTTAATTACGTAATAAATTATGATTGAGAATTTGATCTCGGTATAAAGGTGTTAGCATTAAATTAAAACATTCAAACGTACATCTTATCACTTATTTTTTTTTTATTGTATTTATTTTGTTATTCTCAGATGATATAGATATTTTTTACGAGAATTACTTATAAGCCACTCGCTCTAATATTATATTACATTATTTGTTTAATCTGATGTTCAGTATAGTAAGATAGAGATGTCGCCTTTTGAAAATAGTATGACATCATTAAAAAAGTTAATCTGGTATATTGTGTAATTGATGTACCGGGAAGAGTATTCTTTTTCCTGCGTGAAAGAGCAGCGGTATATAGCTGTCCGTTGTTTAAATGTCTTCATGTCTTGTATTGATTTTTCTTACAGCTGTTTCAATGCTCTGTACATATTAAAATTTGTACTGAACTCAATTCAGACAAGAAGAAACGGGATTAAAACGATTTTGCGTGATAGGGTAGGTTAAGATACGAAAAAGGGTTAGTAGTGAAGTCAAGCTAATAGTCGATATTAAGAGAAAAAAAATAATTTGTGAACATGTAAACTTCATCTTTTATGGTTTTCTGAATGTCTATATTTCGCATTGATCTTCAGTCTTTCAAATCTTTAGTTCATCGATTTACATACGAATTAAACTATATTCTCAGTGAAAATATTTTAAATGAGAGATTAATCAAACGGGTTTTAATATTTTCATGAATAAATTTTTTTACAATTTCCTAAAAGTGACTTCGTTTTTGTTTATTGTAACAGCGTATTTAACAAAGATTTTTTTTTACTCTGTTTGCTCCAAAGACAGATCATGTGAATCTACGCAATGTGAGATAATATCCGCTCCAAAAGTGGTGTATTTGAATCTCCCCAATGCAAAAATATGTCTGAAAATAAATTATTTGTTGCAAAAATCGATTCCGAGATAATTGCTCAACTCAATGGGCAACTTGTTCTGAATTTTCGGATTAAAAAAAATCAATCTGGGAATTGAACCTGCACTTTCCTGTACACGCTAACCTCTTAGCTACTGGGGGTGAAAAAGTATATTATTAACATATTCAATCCTGCGGGCAATTAAAAAAAAATGTTTGTAAAATATTTGTAAAGATATTAAGTAAAACGTACAAATCATATAAAAACAGTTTCATATGAATAGATAAAATATACGAAAAGAATCTTTATATTTTTACTCCTATATATAAATATATATTTGGAATAGAATAAATGGTAGCCATGCTGTTGGATGGTAGGGAAAACTGAAGAAAATTCAGTTTTACTTCGTTCGCGACGGAGAGTGGACGTTTGTAAAGGCCTGTAAGAGAAAATCTTTTGTTTGTCTGTCTGTTTACAAGTAAATTCCACGTGGTAGTTCGGTGTTTACGTCAACAAAAACACGTGTTTATTTGTCGATTGTTTACGGAAATGAACGAATCGTTTTAAGTATTTTTTAAAAAATGTGGGTTGCCATTTACTTAAACATACTATCAACATGGTGATTTTATTCTTCTTAGTTTTAAACTTAAAACGTTTTGAATTTTATAATATTCGATTATGTATCATTTTACATACGTCTCGGATTTTAACTTCCCGCACATTCAGGCTGTATTGATTATGGACAATGTGCAATTACACTCTGAAAAATAATTTAGTCATAACCTGAAATATAATCTAATGAGTCTAATGTATATCACAAAAATTATCAATAGTTAACATACAGTATAATTAAAATTAAAATAGTTAAGAAAAATAATTAGTACGACGAATTTATAAATGATTTTAGGAAAAATCTTTCATCATGCAGTATGAAATTAGTATAATGAAAGGGTCGATTTGTAACCATCCAAAAACTATTGACATCAATATGAAAATTAGTAACATTAATTGAGAAGTATAAAAAAAAAATGATTTAGTTATTTATTCGTCAACATTTTTCTATGCTATTCTATCGATTGTTTCTTTAATATTTATAATAATAACTTTTATCATGTTACGACGATTGAACATTAGATTATAATCATTAGATGTATTATAAACTAAAAATCTTGCTTGTAAATATTTTCAGTCAAGCTGGGCGGATAATCACTTGTTATCCTATAAAGATCTTCAATAGAGATGTCAATTTGTTGTCAATAAGTACTGTCGGGTTGGTGGTATAATATTTTTTTTTGTAGTATGTAAAAGTGAATGTTTGTGTATTGTTTGTTAGCTATGCATTTGGACAGAGTTTGTGCCAATAAAGCCAAACTTTCCAGAAATACTCATCTAATCCAGGAGAATATTGTAGGCTACTTTTATCGATAATGATTTTGATAAATATACCATGTTTTTCATCTTTTATTTGAACCTTCTGCGAGATAATAAATAATAAAACATTTATTAGTTGTGATCATTAAATATTCAAATTTCGAATTTGAGCAGTTGTCATCTGAACCGATCATATCGATTTTTTTGACGTTCGATTGTTTTTCTTCTCTTAAAGACGTAAAATAAAATAGAAATACAATAATTAATATTTTCAACTGATGGTGCTTGATGGAAATTGATTTTAAATTC
>JAGVSQ010003021.1:0-22815 GCA_022683975.1 Rhyacophila evoluta | reverse complement strand
CGCTCACTGCCCACATATAATGTAGCTTGAAGATGCCGAAAGGCGAAACCCGGGTTGCTAACAGTGATCTCTTATATGAAAGTTTATAAACTAAGATTTCAGGTGTCTTATCATTAAATTGTGTTGTTCTGTTAGAGATATTTTATGTAAAAGTTACATAAATGATACAACATCGATTAAAATACAATCAGTTACTATTCTGAGCATAACAATAGAAAACGACAGATAAGTTCAAACACTGCTCGACTGCCCCAATACAATGAGCGTGCGTTCGTGGCAATAATTTTCAAAGTGCTTGACCGTGACGAAGGGATGAAAAGGAAGGGAAGGGAAGGGAAGGGTACGGTGAAGTTCCGATGCACATTTTCCATTCAGTTCACGTAGTAGGGCCGCAGAAATGCGTTCCTCGGAAAATGGGTTGGCCTGTAGATGGGAGACTGCGTGAAAGCTTTGATTTTTAGATTTTCGTGAGAGCTTTCTTTAACAGTCTTCCCATACAGTACCGAAAAAGAAGCGTATTCAAAATAATAATAATACAACGTATCTTAACATAGATTGTATTATACAGGCTGTTCGAAAATATATGATAATCTAGAAAATTTAATCTAGTAAAATGTCAACTGTTTAAATAAAATAACACATAGATATTAATAAATATCAAAAATCATTCCGTAATATATCTGCTTCTCTATAAAAAAAACTTCTCAAAATTAAAAATGTTGTATGATAGATGATGAAAAATTCAAATATTTTATTAATGTATTATATGCAATTAATAAGCACGAATATTAGTACTAAACCCAGGATACAAGATACGAATACCTCCTGAAAGCCTGAATTCTGATTGTCTTTTTTTCTAACCAACGGATTTACGGCGTCCTGATAAGATCATTAGGTACTATCGATGTGGTGTACTTAGATGAATTAAGGGAAACTGGAATAACTTAGGGGACTGTAAGCCAATTGGGGTGTGATATAAATTCTTGGAGGCACCACATGGTTAGTATACTTGTAGGCCACATATAAAAACCGAATATAAAAGAAGAAGGAAACAATGAATATCAAAAGATTATTGATAAGACGATTTTAATGATCAAGTTTCTGTATGTTTAAAATAGGTCAACATCAAAATCTGCTATTCGTACAAAACATTATATGTGTATTATGTAATAAATATTGAAACGGATAAATTGCATATCGGAGAAATTGAACTATCAATGAATGCATTCACATGGACTTGCTTTATGGAAAAGCTGTAGCCTTTAAAAATATATAAAAGAGAAGTAAAAGTGGCTAGGCGTTTTAGTATTGACAATTTACTTAGCTTTCGATTCTTTGCTTTTACGATGGTCTTGTAAAACGGACATAAAAAAGCTCTTTGCGAGTAGAATGCCGTTTTTATTGGAGGTGTAGAAACAATGAAAGAATAAAGGCAAATCAAATTTAATTTCTGCCTCAATAATCTGGATTCGGATTTGGACGAAAAAAGTCCGAAAATATTATCGAAAATATCTAATCTTACAGAGATTTGGTTTAATACTGATCGAATGTTTTCAAAAAAATATTAATCCGTACTAAAATTTAATGAGATTTTTTTTATAATAAAAATAAACATTAAAACGATTGAAAAAGTTGCTCATCTTTTATGGCGATTCGAGAGATTTTATAACAAACCAACATTTGTTACAAAAAATATTTTGTTGATTATATAAAGATTATTTTTGGATACGCATTCATAAAAATAGAAAATCGTCTGTATTGTTAATTTATTAAGAAAGCTTTTTTAAAAATAGTCAATTTAATTTCTCGGAAGTCCAATAACTAGATTTTGGAATATTTAAATGAATAAATTTTAATCAATATTAATTAAGAGTTGATGATGGTGAGAAACAAAATGTAACATTAATAACACCAGATGTTTTCATTTTCCCTCATACTTAAACATCATTGAATTTTGGTTCTAGATAGGACGAAAACCTGATCAAATTTTTTATCCAGACTAATACAAAACTATTATTAAAAATATACCGTCATATTGAAGGTTATAATCATAGTCTTATAAACGACAGAAGGTATTGGTTGGCATTTTAAACATCATTACTAATGATATTATCATGATTTTTGTATACAGATTATTGGAAAAAGAAAACCAAATGGCAAAACGTGTTGGTGAAGTGTGATTTACAGGGGTTAGAAAATAAATTATATATATGATCAGTGGTCAATATTAAATTTAATAAATATGAATTCTATATCTTGTTTATATAATGGTGTTACAAAACTGAAATAACCAAAAGAAAAATAGTGTTTTTCAAAGAAATTGTCAATTATCATTGTATAAAAATAGTGGGCTAGGTGCTAGAGTGAAAAAAATGTTATATATTACTTTTCAAAGGAAAAGGAAATCCTGACACACTTGGCTAGTATGGAAATTTATTCCTTGGGGGGGTCTATGAGGGCAAGTGAGTAAGCACAGACCACATACACATCGTCGTTGGTACGTGGCGGGTACAAAGTACGGCGTTAACATTTCAATGAGGCCGTCCCACAGGTGGTCAGTTATTGCCGCTATCCCATTCGCACCCGTGTCTTTGACTTTGTTTAGCATCTAAACCCTTTAGAACACTTACTTGGCTTTTCTTTTTGGAAATGCATTGCGACACGTTTGGCAAAGATTTATTTCAAAAGCTTTTTACTATTTGTACGTTATTTTGACATTTGATATACTATACATAATATACACATAGCCGATAGTCATGTTAATTATACATTATTGTTGGAATTGGTATTTCTATTTAATTATTTAAAATAAGAGTATACGGTCATCTAACTTATCCTCCAAATGCGGTTGCAATGTTTGTTTAAAAATACTATTTAAGTTCCTTCTAGTTTTCTTTAAATCAAATCTGTTAGATAAATATAACGAATGGACGCCGGAATTATAAGACTTCTCGTGTTGTGTGTGAATAGCTATGGTTTATTTCAGTCTATGTCAGTATTCTTTGCATATTTTATGTATAATATGCGAGAATTTTATACAGTGATAAAAATATGACAAAACGTAATTGGTGAAATAACTCAATAAAAACAAATTTTTTACAGAACAAATAACAATTATATAAACTGAATCAATAAACCAGTATTTTATATAGATTCTGAAATTGTAATAAATGTACAAAAATAAAATAGTTGTCTTTTGTTTATAATAAATATTCCAAATCATTTACGTATTTAGACAGGATAATAGGAAATGAGTATTGGTAAATACACTGCTTTGGTTCATTGAATAATGAAAAAAAAAAACGTAAGTTCAAAATGAAAAAAATCCCACGTGAAATTTTTCGTACAAAATTAGGTTATGCTCGAATAACATAATTAAAAAAATAAAAGAAAAAAAATAAGCACCACTTTTACCACAAGAAATTGATTCTTTCAAAACTATCTCTTGATATTAACATTCAACTTTATTATGTATTAAGACCAGGTTGACGACGTTTTTAAAAGATATATATCTTTGTATAAAAAGCTTGTGATGATGATGACAGTGAATGTGATAAAAATGATGAAACATATATTATTTAAGATGTAATTACTAAATGAAAAGGCACGATAATCTTTGCGTAAAAATATTAAATTCGTTGTCAGTTAACGTAGTTAAAAAACCATATTTGAATGAAGAAAAAATCGGTTTCGATTTCTTGCTTCTACTATAAACTAAAATGGTGTTGCAAAATATCATCTATCTACACAGAGGAGCGAGTGTGTAAAAATAAATGATATAAGAATATGTTTTGACGACGTAGACGAAACAAAAGCTTTTAGATATGCCGAGAACATAAAGTTTTTGATACATTTTTCATATCAATTTCACAAAAGCAAACACAGTTTGTGCCTCGTCTCCCTGATTACATTCTCTATACGGAAAAGAAGGATGTGCCTTGGTAAAAAATGGCCGCAAACTCTCAAAGCGACGTCGAAATACCTGTGCGCGACGTATTCTTATTTATGAAAAATAACGGCGTCTTAAAATTTGAAGATTTAATATTTGATGACTAACGGGAGAGGAAAGTCGAAAAACTGAACGGAGGAGGTTTCCGCTACGTCACCGGGAGAACCTTCATTTCCGGGCGCCTAGGGAATGCAACCTGGCAGCCGATTCAATTTACCCGCCGCTACAGTTTTGGAATTTTCCCCAAATGGAATGTGATCTAATGCGATGTAAAACATAACGGAAGGAAACGAAACAAAACGAAGGAAAGTATTATACATCGGGAAGAATGAAAGCGAACGAAAAGCAGACGTTTATCAACCGTAGTTAGTCTTACATGGATGCCTACGGTGCTGTACTCAAACGCCCTTTTTCTTTCTCTTTCGCAAATTACATTGAGCGCCATCTAACGCGGAGTCCCGGGACGAGCGGGCATCCGAGTAAGCTTTAAATAATGAGATTTTTTAAACGTCAGATAACATCAGTGATAAAGGATGACGGAGTGAAGCGAACCTCCTTTATAACCGGAGAGGGCAAATACTGCGGCGTTCCGCACGCCCACCGTACTCACGAAACAGCCTGCTCTAAAATAGATCCCGTACAAATAATTACATTTATACGACGGGTCAAGAATGAGAGTGGACAAACTAGTATGTAAATGCGCAGATCCATATAAATATTACAAAATGCTTAATGCGATATAAGATAGTATTTTATATAATTTATACCTACTTCATATCTAAACACTAGTACTAATATTATTACAAGTACCTATCAAAATCTATGATTAGATCGAGAATTATAATTTTAAAATCTCTGATTTATGAATTAAAAAAATAATTGTCTTAGTTGAAATAATGTACTCTTTAATAATTGTAAAAGTAGCAGATAGTAATTTTGGGCCCGTCGGAGTTGAAAATAATATATGTTGCACTAAAAATTTACGACACTGAATCACTGGAATTTATGCAAACATTGTTTATACAAACAATAAAAAAGTAGGGTCCATAATGTCTATTTGTGTACAGGCAACACTAAAAATCATTTCAATGTTGATCAATATTTTTTTGAATTTAGAGTTTGATTTTGAATGTATTTAATTTTTTTAATGAATTGGAATGATTAATATTGTATAACAGTTTTGATTCACTTGTTAAATTTGTTCGTGATTTTATTTAAGTTGGGAGATATTACAAAATTGTTTTGACAAATAATTGAGTTTTTAATGCAGAACATAAAACAGCCTGAAAAAATTATAAAAAATACCTTATACACTCCGTCTCATATTATCCGTATCAAAGGACGGGCCAATAAAGTAAAGCGAGGCGGCACTCTTCTCGGAAAGAGTGTACAGAATACGAGGTGTAGCCTCTTTTCTTTTTGCGTTATAATCCGAATACCGTTCTATAATAATGTGACGCCCGTGCATTTTTAATGATTATTTTCTTCAAAAAAGAGAGAAGCGTGTCTTGTATCTGTGGGGAAAAGGTACGCTGTCTGTCAGTGAGGTTCTGAACAAGGTTCAAAAATTTTTAAAACTTACAGAAAAATAACGGAAAAAATAAATAGAAAAGAATACTTATAATAAACACATTAATTCATGCGTTGCATTACAATGCATCCACTGGAAAATGAATTTAATAAGTCTAGAAGATAGTTTAATGTATTTAAAAGTAAATGACTAATACTAATCAGAAACTAGCATTTATCAGCACAGTCAATTAAAAAAAATAGCTTTGAATCCGAACTTTTAATAACAGTTTGGTAGTAAAACTGCAAATGGAGCTACAGATAGCCCATAAATTCCAAGTGTTAGATAGCGATTCGGTGAAACGTTAAGTGTCCCATTACGGTATTCTATGGCAATACTGTTCTTGGACAAAACTCAGTACCACACAAATTATAATTGTGTCTATAGATGTAGAGTAAAGAAAATATTACTAGCGAATTTCAGTTTATTTTGACGGTATCAAATAATGGAGTATCATGAAACCCCGGCGACTGGGAGATTAGTGTGCACACTGGATAGCTGGGTTCAATTTGCATGGCTGACGGATATTTAAAATTTCAAAGATGCTAAGCCCTATGTCTAATGGGTTGTGTAATTAGCTGACAACCAGTTCTCGTAAAAATCTGTCGAAACGTATCGTCACATTGCAAAGATTTATAAGCTTCTGAAGCGAATATCTTTACACCATGTAGATCCGTATGATTCACTTTGGGAGCGAGCATGGTAAAAAAGTCAAGATGTAGCGTAATCAACTAATCAGCCATAAGATTTTTAAGAAGTTCTATGTCAATAATATATGTATTTGGTCTATTATAATAATAAATATGGTTCCGCATAATATTGTGCTTTGATGATAAATATCTGCTTAAATGGAATCTTAAGAACGTCTCTGATGTCTGAGAATGAACAAATATCTGCAAACACAGTGTTATGCCTCACCTGATAATGTAATGGGCGCATTCTTCAAGGGACGTATACACCCCCGGGGCTGCTATGCAAAGAGGAAGCGTTGCAATTAAGTGCAAGTAATTTGTTTCGCGGATGCCCGCGAGGACGCTGTGTTCGTGCCGACGCTTTCGGTTTTTATCTCAAGTATAAATATTAATCATAGGACTCTCCGTATTAAGTGACGTGGTGAAGCACACAAAGAAAGTTAGTGTTACGAAGTTTATAAAGAAACTTACATGATTGAATATTACATAGATAATAATAACTCATTAAAATATATTTTTTAAATAAAAAGTTGAGCTGTGACGCTGGACCTTAACCTGGCCTACTTATTCTTCAAGCAGGTCAGATTTCCACGTCTTAGAAAGTCTATACATACTACATACAGAATGTATTCGGCGGAGTTACTGGATGCCGGTATTGTCTGGGAAATCATAAGAGTACTACCTAATGTGCCCACCATCCACCCGCCCCATCCTTACACCTGGTATTAATCAGGCGTATCCAGGAGCACTGATATCGAAAAGCGATCTATTAAATTCGACGGGAATGTCGCGGGAGTAAATATAAATTACCCTAGACTTAGGTTGCCACGCACTAAAGTGTGCTGAAATAAAAAAAATATAACGATAAAAAAGCTAATGGAAATAAATACAGACTATTATATTAAGCAACTTATGCGAAGAGATCATCACGCTCGCCGTATGACGCCACAAACTTTTTGAAAGCAATGAAATTCGCTCTTGTGGCCCGATGGGTCCAACAGCTGGTTGGAGCGACTTGAGTAACTCTTTCCGCTCCATACACATTTTTGAACATTCCATTAGCATCCTGTTCTGGACAGCCGCAAGGACATGTTGGCTGTTTAACAAGGCCAAATTGAGACTCATAAGTGGACTGAATTGCGATAAGGATTTTGGAAGCATCTTGTGGTGATTATATGTTCCAGTTAAATAACGGATATGGAAGAACAAATTTTATAAGCGAAATAGTTCTAAAGGTAATGTTATTGAAGATAATTCACTTATAACTATTAATTTTACAATGAATGGAAGAATATTGGATATTTAACAACTTGATTTTTTCTTCATCACCCTCCAGGTCTCCACATTTTTTATACGGGCGCACAACACGGTGTAACGAATTTAACAAGTTATTTAAAGGACCAGGAGTGATCCACGAGCAAATTCTTCTTGATGTAGGTGGGCATGCACTATAGTGCGAATGTTGCCTGTTTTAACTAAGCCTTATAAATACCAAGGATTCTTGTGCAAAGTCGTCGCCATAAGTAAAAGCGATGATTTTGGAAGTTAAAAGATGAATACCAAGTAATGACATATTCATCAGTTGTAATATTATACAAATTGGAGACAAGATAATTGCAGTGAAAATCAAATCATTTAATATAAATAAATTAATTTAGTTGACGTGTTAAATAAAAACTTCCGGAATAAATACGTTTCCATTAAATAAAAACCATGCAAAAATGCCAGAAAACTACCAGGAAAAAACTTTATTATTGTATGAAACATATATATTTAAGGTTATAATGCGGTTAATACTGGATATATAAATAAATTGTTTAGGGACGTTGAATAAAAGATGAAATTGTTATGTCAATATATCCGGGATTTTAACCATTATACCATGATAACATTTTGTATACTAACGATTAAACTATCTGACAGTGCCGATGTTGGATAATGTGTTGTTTAGTAGAAATCAAATGTCTATCAAGTGTATCTGCTTAATACACTGCGATTCGAAATCCACTATTAATAATGACATTTCAATTTCCGTCCGTTGAAAAGTGAAAAGGGTTGTTTTAAATACGTCAAGCTGAAAGCTACTGGATAGTAATCACTAGCAGCTTTATTTTAAGTAAAGCTTTTAAGCATTGGTTTTATCGCGAACACGGTGTTAATTAGAAAAGATTTACTTATGCAATGTTCGTTTTGCGGGAAAATTTCCATATGTATAGTCAGGTAGATTGTCCGATAGCACACGGTAAACTTATATTATAAAAGAAACTTTTTAAAATTTGTTGAAAAATCATAATATAATTTTATGGTACTATAACTATACAACTAAAGATATTATCTGTATTTTATAGTATTTTTTGATTTCGAACAGTTTGCCTTTAATTTTTTGTATTCAAACAATTTAATATATTGTAAACGTAACAAAGTTAAAGACATTCACATATCGTCATTTATTTTGTCGTTAAAAGACATAATAAAAGAGTGTAAATATATTTTTTTAAACACAATAAAAGGTAAGTCAAAGTTACAGAGTTTAAGTTAGGAAAATGAGAGCAAACCTAAAAAATTAGCTGACCTTATTTTGGAGACATACTCTCACTCAGGTGGAAGATATCGTTACTGAAGCTATTTTGTTAAACATAGTCATTATCTTTCATATTGGCATACTACTGGCAGCTTAGTTCTATACGTTGGAATAAAAAAACAACCAGTGCCGTCTATTTTTATGTTATCATGGACACACAGACGAATACACGTGTTACCCAAAACGGCAAAACGGCAAAACGGCAAAATAATTTAATAAATAAATAATAATATACTCCACTTTCGGATATGGTAGAAAAAAGAGATTAGAATAAAACTGCAGACTAATAATGCCACATCATGTTTGACATTTCGACGTAATTGTATAAAGAAAGTTATATATATATAAATGCATACCTTTAGAGTTGAGTATGCATAATATATAATATGTCACCAAAGAGGTCGTCCGGAGGTAGAATATTTACCCGAGTCAGGCTAAGTGGATTGGACGTGGTACGTATGTTATGTAGAATTGAGAACACGTAATTTTGTTTATGGCAAATTTAATCAATGGCTTTCATTTTTCTCGTGGCCCGGCACAACTGGAAGCGCTCAGATGAAATGGAATTCTGATGGAGATCGTACGTCTTTTTGTCACCCGGGCTCATAGTAATTTCCGCTCGAAACACTTTATTTGATGGCAAACATTTTGAACATACAAATTTCATTTGCCAAAAGGTTTTAAGCAACGTATGCCAACTCTATCAATGACTCCACTACGCTTGTATTGCAGACAACTGCATGTCGTACCTATAGATTACCTGCTAGCAATAGTTTGCATTAAATTAAAATGAAAAGCTTACGCATACTTAAATTTAAATATTTTTAAATAAGGCTCTTCTATATACAACATTCCCAATTATTGATCATCCAGTACTAGCCCCCATGTAATAAAAACCTTAAAAACTTCTTTAAATATTTTTCAACCTAATCTAACATTACCAAAATTAACAAAATCTAATATAACCTAACCTAATTTGAAATAACAATACTTAATGTAGCCATGTTATAGTCAGAGATTTTGTATAATTTATTATTTTCGGGGAGGTAATCAACGTTCCCTCTATTTTTTTAGTTGCGTGTGCGGGGCCATCAACTGATGTGTGCGGTCCATCAACTTATGTGTGCGGGCTATCAACTTATGTGTGCAAGAAGAAAAGAGGCGAGTGTGCAAATATGCTTAGATTAAATTAAGTGGTCAACATAATGTACCACGAAATCATACATTACATTTTCCCAATGTGTAGGTTATGTAAAAACCCTTTCATAAAATATCAAATAAAATTAATTATGACACAAAACAAAAATATGGTTACAAGTTCCTTTCTTTGAAATGTGTGCAGGGGATCAAGACATGTGTGCGGGAAATTTTTAACAGATGTGCGGCCGTACATGCGCCATCTTAGAGGGAACTTTGGAGGTAATCCCCATTCACCTCACTTATAATATTATTTGTAATGGATTTGTAAATTTTTCTTTCCATCCGGAGAGAGTTTGATGAGTAATATATGACAATTATTTAATAAAATCAAAAAATATTTAATACTGTTGGCATAGATCTCATGAATTACCCATGGAGATAAAATACTTTATAATATGTACACTCTCGATGACTCGATTCATAAATGCATTATATTTGAATAATACCGGATTTAAAACTAACACATTTCCAAATATTTGTAAAATAGTTCGAACAGCTAACTATATTATATTATTGTATTTGTATGTTGTATTTATTCAAATATTTATGAACACGTTGATTTTAAAAATAGGTTTTGCATGTCTGAAAAAAAGTGTGTAAACACTGAAATATTTTATCATAAAAATATAGGAAGTAAATGTGTCGGTGAACTGAATGTATCGCTTTTGTATTCAATTCCGCTAACATAAAAGAATGTGTAAGATATACTTTCTGAATTCTGTGACATGATTGAAAAATGCTTTAGAGCTTCGTCTCTTGAAAACTGTCGATTATTTATATATATATAAAAGCTCGCATTTTTTTCTCCTGAAAGTAAAATAGTCAGCGAAGGCATTGTTGTTTATCGATATACATCCACTTCGTTGAACAAAGAGCGCGTTCATTCAACAACTGAAAAATACGCTGCACCCAGGGAATGCCTTTTCCGTTACAAAGATACTTCGGTATCAATACTTTTCATTCGGTACTTTGATAATAAACGAATATTTTGAATTGATATATTAAAAATACCAATATGACATGAGGAATCAAAACGTAATATAAACGAATATGTAAGTACACATATATTTGATTTATATTATTTAAATAACAAAACCAAGAGAATGGAAGCCCTGATTTGCTAGATATTTAGTAAATAACACTGACACTATTGTTAATAGCCAGTGCTGTAACCTAAGTGAGTGAAATAAAATTTTTAAAAAAGAAAAAAAAATGCTTTTTTGCAAAAGTGATTTTTTTTGAAGAATTCTGCTGTCATTATCTGGCGAAGCGATACTCACTTGTAATATAATGCTATCATTCTTACACAAAATTTTTGATATTATTTGTATATTATACTCAAAAGTTGAGTTTGAGCAGTATCAATTTCACAACTGGTGAATATTCATTTAATATTTATATATGTTCGTTAGTTTTGTCCTTTGATATTTTAATTTATAATACCATTATCAAGACTCTCCATTCTTATAATTGTAGTGTATTTACCACCACGGATTTTCTCAATTGTTATCATATATACTAATTATTTAAGTATTTTTAAACGATTAAAGACTGTATAGAAAAAGCACACAAACCATACTCACGATATATTTACTTATTTTTACTAATATAAATACGCTTGATCGATTATTAAACCACTCTTATAACATAATTCATATAGAGTACTTTGGTAAAAATAATATCATTAGAATTTTTAACACATCGGCATATATGTGACTAAATGCATTGTAATTGAAAATTGGAAAATGAGTATCAACAAAAGTTTATTTTACGAGTATATATAGCACTTATAACATTATATTGATAAAAGTTTCCTTACAGCATTTTTGACAAATTAAATTTTCAGATAATGAAATATTTTTTAAGAGAGAAGAAGAAATTGGAATATTTATTGTAAATGATCTTTAAGTGTTGATTTTATATGAATTGTACACGCGTTTTATTGTACGTAGAAAGTAACCAAGTTTCGATATTCATTCTCGGTATCGAGTTGCCAAATGCATTGTATCTGTTTTCTCGCCGGAATTTAAAGATCCCAAAGCGCAAGCATTCAGCGCCTTCTTTCGTTAGGTAGCATTATTATTTGTAGGGTATTTGTAATTTCTCCTGGGAGATGAACGGAAAGCTCGCCGGTTGAGCGAAGCCTACCCGCGAAAGCTTGTTGTCTGTGTGCCGTGGCGGGTGTCACTGTAAAATATTCTGTGGGCACTTTGCCCTTTTGAGTTATCGTAGAAAATAATATTCCGGCGGGGTCCCTTGCCATAAATAGTTCAGCTGCATCGTCATACTTTATTGTATGCTACGCAGTTTTTTTCATTTATGAAATAAATCATTTAAAAATAAATTTTTTTGACGACGGTTAATTTGCAGAAAAAATATATGTATTTTTAAAAATCTATATATATATTATGGTTAATATATTATCATTTCTGTGACTGTGTTAGCAAGCATAATGCGTTTCCATACCAGTATTTACTGGTTCCAATGCTTTAGTTCTGTAGATAATATTAATTACAATATTTAGGACTAGATGCTTGATGCGATGAATAATGATTGCCAAAATACAATCCCTTCAATCATTATTACACACAAACTATTAAACTAAATTTGACGTTGGGGCTTAAACATAATATAAACATCTTCAAATTATCTCGTAACATATAAAAACTGAAAATTAACTCACTGTAAAGCTGAAAATAAGTTTTTGTTTTTTGTAATAATTGGTTGGTCGCTTACCGTAGTTAAGTGAATAAATCAAAGAATTTTGACATCTGGGATTGAATATTCGAGCCCCATCAAGACTAATTTTATTCGTCTCCCCGATACTTGGTAGCGTGTGCGCCTAGCAATTCAAGGAATGCGAGCTCGAACCCCCATGTGTCGGATTTTTATAATCCGGAAATGCAGGGATGGATGACCATTGGGTTGAGTAATTGCCTGAAACAATTCTCGTGAAAAATAATCTGTCAATACGTCTTTACAATTGCGGAGATCCAAATACCCCTCTTTGGCGGTGGATATCTTCACACTGTGTAGATCCATATTGACCACGTTGGGAGCAAACATGGTATATATAAAAATAATAAGAATATGTACATAAATACAAAACATGGATGTCATATGAGTAAATTTATGTAGAAGTAGAAATGTTACTTATCATGTAATTGGTTTTAGCACAACCACTAGTATCATAAAAAATTGGTTGGCCAAAATTTAGTTTCAATATATCGGTCTAGATGTGTATTAAAAATTCGTTTAAAATGAATATATGCGTGTCAAATAATGAAAAATAATTCGTATTAGGGATTTATTGATAGTAATAAAGCTCGTACACGGAATGTGAAAATAACTTTTATACTTCATACATTTTTACTACTAACACGATTAGGCATGGTTATTCCCAAGAGCTTTATCCTAACGACGCAATTTATCACTAAGAACATTATGTATTTACATCAGCATTTTTTCAAACGATTTTCAATCTTTTAAATGCGTAATACACGATGTAAAACACTGTTACGTTATACCTGCGTGGATAAATTTGATGTACGTAATATACGAATACTGCTTATGTTTGTAGCGATAAAAATACCCAAGTGCTTTATAATTAAAAAATAAAACACGATCTCATTGGTATATTTAATATGCTATTCCAACAATTATTTATTGTTCTTAATCATCTTTGCTTCATTTCTTTAAATTAACGGAAATAATATACTTATGTATATATAAATGTTTTTTTATTATACAAAAGACTTTGTAAGAGATAGTTTTATAATATTTTATTATTAATTTTTAAGATTGATGTAAGTATCAAAATAGATTGCTTGATTTTGAATTGCAATCTTTGTTTAGTATGCACGCATATATTTAAAATGTCGGCCTCAAAGTTTATTTGTATTTCTACACAAACTATACATTTAAATACTCAAGTCCGTTTCATAAAATAATTTACTTGGCTATATTTTATTAGTTGTGATCAGTGATTGGACATCGTGAAGTTGTTTTTTAACAAATTTTTGTTGATTGTTAAACAATCTCTTAACGTGTCATACACACACCGATATCCAATATCGTATCTTGTTTTTATTAGTTAAGATACTTGATCTCACGACACCGTGTCTGAGAGATTCATAAAATGTATGTAACTTTCGTTAAAAAATATATTAATATAATTTTATATGATTGCAGATTTAAAAAATAAATAAATAATATGATGGCGTTTCATCGACACTTTACAAGAGTGTTATTGATTTTAATGCTGGTTTAGTTTAAGTAAACTTTTAAGGTTAGGTTAAATATATTTTTTCATGAAATAGGTGATTATCCGCTAGAAAATACAATAAATATATCGTATTGATATTTATGTTTATTTATGATATTTATGTAAGAAAGCTGAGATTACTAAATGGAATAAACTGTTAAGTGAGAGAAAATACAATAATGTTTCCAGTGCTTAAAAAAATTAAAAAAAAAACACTATTTTCTATTCCCTAGTTGGTAAGGCGTGATTTATTTTCGGTTGGGAATATTTGACTCCACTGCGAAATGGCTTAATAGTTATGTAAGGGTAGCGTTAGATTGATGACACGTCCAAAGGGGTGACTGCTAAGATGAGGGATGAAATCGCACTAGAAGTGAAAACTTAAAGGCCGCATCTGTTAATTTATTCGCTTTTAAGCCGAGAATGGTAATTTTCTCAGAGTGTTTTATCAAAAGTTGACTGGAGAAAAAGAGAGAAAATATTATCATAGTTACTCTTGCGTTTATCATTGTTAATGGTACACTTTAGTTTTTAGTTATAATCATAATTCAAAGCGATGCAGAAATAAATAAACAAGTATACGATATAAAAACCTTTCACTATCAACACAACTGTTATAGCCAGACAGCACTAAATAAAATTGTTTATTATATAAGAAAGTATAAATTAGTACTATTTCAAGTAGTTTAATGCAGTATATAGTCTACCCAGCAGCGTAAAAACTAGCGAACGAAACTCGCATCCGGGAAAAGTAGGTTTTATTCCCAAATCTGCTAGATTAAAAAAAAACTTAATAAAATGTAGGACTGGATGCCCATTGGATTAAGCTTATCTGACAGCAAAATCTGACAAAACATGTCTTCAGATTGTGTAGATGCTTAGAAATTTTCAAATTGCGTAGATGCAAATGTTCCTCTTTTAGAACGGACATTGAATGATCACCAAAAGAAATTTAAAACATTTTTTCCTGTTGAAATATATTTATTGGATTTATCTTAGTTTATTGCAAATATGATAAAAATAAATAAATGAAACTAAGTTAAAGCTTCATATTATTGTAAAATATCTTCAATTAATTTTGATAAGTACTATGAATTGAAAATTGGGAAAACGCAACAGAAAGAGAAAGGGAAACTGATCTGTGTTAAATGGATATTTAAGTTTAAGTAAATATTTATTAACTTGAATACAGCGATGAGAGTTTGCTATTTTGTATTACGGGCATGTATTATACAGAACTTAAATATGTATATTTTAAAATATGAATTACATGTTTTGTAGTTCTCTTGGCACACAAGCCTGCCGCGGTATTTATATTCGACGCAAAATGATCCACTTTGGAAAATTGTTTAGTTCATTAGGCTTTCACAGTTTTCACGGGCGCACTCCGTGCTACGTGAAAGGGCTTTCTAAAAAGTAAACACGCAATAAAAGCTACACCTTTTTTCTACGAAAACGTGATTCCTGTAAACGCTTGCTTGTGTTCTATTTTAAATAGTTTTTTTATTTTGCTAATGACTAAAAGAAAGTAAGAACCTGACAGTGATTAGATCGACGGTACGTAATTTGTACATAATTTAAATGTATTAAGTTTATAATAAAAAAACATATGAAAGAACACTAAAAGTAATTTGTGTTTTTGTTACTATGTTGTTTCATGAAATTAAAAAAAAAATGTGATGATTATTTAAGTGATATGCAATGCGTATAATTGTATTTACAGTACAATGTTTATAAAGTAAAATACAACATTGTCTTAACTGGATAGATGTCGTCGATAATAAGATTACCGTATATCCATTTTATTGAAAAATAAAACTGCAAGTACAATGCTGTACTTATTCGTATGAGCAATGTTCACTGCGAAAAGCGATTGCAGTTCGAAATGAAATCGATCAAAGCGTCGTGAACTTTTCGAATCAAACCTTATGGGAGTTGGAAGCGAGATTTTTGAGAGGAGACAAACGCCCTCCAAGACAATGGATGGCAATGGGAGCCGGTCGTCAATTTTATGCGAGCCGGTTCTTGGGAAGGAGGTGCACTTTGCAGTTTATGCGTGTTTTATCTTTGCAATAGACGGCCACATGGCAAGAACTCACTCGCGCACTTACGTTTCGTATTCTAGTTCAATATATTTGTAATTGAATTTAATCTAGCTTTATGATTGGTTGGTACTTAATGTAAGCACATAGAAATATTTGAACCACAAACTTAAAAGTTCTATAGATTTGTACATAACATAAAATATTAGTAAGTAAATATGTCGACTGTGGAAAGGAAAAAAGACCTAATCCTCAGTTTTCCAAAAAGTCTTTTTTTGATAATGTTAATGTATCAAAATTAATACTCATTTTACTAAAAGGGTATATGCTGTAAATGCCGAATTAGTATCTAAATGTAGCTTTTCAGTTTTTAAGTTTGAAAAATGATGACCAGTCAAATTTTTGACCTGAAAAAGAACTTCCACCACATCAATTTTATTGGTTTTTATTCAATAGCTTATTATATTATTATCAGATCGGGTCAATAAAGCACCAGAATGAGTCTTCGTGCACTTGTGTACGGTATACAAATTATTAATTAAACGATTTTGTCCCTTTTGTAAAATTTGGTCTGTGCACACTGTGTTACATCCTTTTTCTTTTTCACAATCGATAGGTATTGGAATCATTTTATAAGCGATGATAAATAGTCTATTTATATTCGGTAAACTTTAAATGATACTGGCGGACATTTTCTGATTCTGATTTTCTATATCTATATCTGATTTTCTATATCTATATTCTGATTTTCTATATCTATATCTGAAATATAGACAAAATATGTTCCATATAATAATTAAATGATAAGTGATCATAGTTTCGATATAGTAAATTGATAATACTAAAAAACTAAGATTTATTAAACTTAAAAAATCTAGACCTCTTTATAAACTAGTGTATCTCCATTTCATGTGCTTAGATAACACTAACAACTGCAAAGAAGCTGAGGCAAACTCATCGAGAAAAAATTTAAAGATACACGCGACTAAAAATAAAGTCTGTCATTAGCATAAAGGGGCAGGAAAGCCGTATTTATACAACTTTAAAAAATATAACCTTCTAAAGAACGGCAACAAAATACGAAAAATAACAATGAAAGTATATTATACAATTAGCGTATGATAAAAAAAAAACTGTCACCAATGTTAATTTTGAAGATTGTTATATAGGATTCTATCCAACTATCTAACTCCTATACGTATAGAATGAGGTTGGTATGATTGAAACAGACTGCTTAAATACTTTGATTGGCGTTGGTGTAACTAATTATAATGGAAAAAGTATACAAATATAGTTGTAAATTAAGCAGAAAATTAGAGATTAAAGAAAAAATATGTTGTATAATGAATTGGACCGATTGCACAAATGCTTGGATCGAGGTATGAAAAGTAAGCGCGATAGCGGGGCGCGAGACATGTTATGCTCGTGTCTTCCGAGCATGCGGTAAAACTGCGATCGGGCTGTAAAAATAATGCGATTAGGGATGAAATTATTTGAACGGAAGAGAGGCTTTCAGGCGGCCCCGCGTGTGTCGCGTTAGGATATGACGCGAATGCAAAAAGAACGATCGTAAAAAGTACATAAAAAAACTCTTTAAGAAATGTCTCCGGTTGAAAGGGTAGCATTTTTTTAGTACTCCGGATTTATTCGCATGATGTATAATGGACATTCGAAACGATATGCTTTGAACATGAAATATTTTAACGACCGCATTATGGGAACCACCGTTAAAGAGTTGCATCAAAACTTTCTGATGCTTTTTTATATCGTCATAAAAATAATGAATTACACAATAAACGTATTGATTTCACTAACATTATGTTAGGATATCAATATAATTATTTCCCTTGTAAGCCTTGCTTTGCCCTCCATCACCCACTACGTATCAATACCCGTTATGCGGGCGTATATTGTGACGTAACGACCGTGAAACGGCATTCAAAATGGCTAAAGTGTTACAGCAGTAACTTTCCAAGATTTTGGCTGGCGTAGCCTAGAGTTTGCGTTATTCCTATTAGGTTTCTCGAGAAGAAACCTTCACACTTACCATAAAATAGAGTTAGCTAGGTTAGCGTGTACGTTTCGCAACTGGATATTGCGGGTTTAATTCATACAGCTGCTGGATTTTAGGAAACCAAAGATGCAAAACTGGACGCCCAATGAATTGAGCAGTTGACTGACAAATAAATGTACATCATTTATAGATTGGATATCTTCACGCTATGTAGATGTATATTCCCCACTTTCAGAGCGGACATGGTAAAAAACTGAAGATTTTTATAACATATTCTAACATATTTATCTGATTTTGTGTAAGCTTATTGATGGTATATAATATATAACAGGATACATTTTTGCCTGGCTAATCCTCCAGACACCGTATTAATAAGATCTCGGGAAACAATTCTTTGAAAGAAATTCATTTAAATAGCTCCTTTGACATTAAGATTATATAGATTAATGATAGACATTATGATTATATGTAAGGTTAAGTTTAATTTGGTTATGTTGAGTAATGCTTGGAAAGGTAGATTGGCTAGTTTTTAAAGAGTTTTATTTTGTATATATTTTTTGTAAAAATTTTATTTGTGTACGCGATTTTCGCCTAAATGGTAATTATTCTAGAAATTTCGAAAATTGATATAACTGTTTTTGTTTTATCTACTTTAGGTTTGTGAAATTGTTAAGTATATACAATAATAGTCCTATTGTGGTCGTCAATAAAATAAATTAAAATACTGCATTATGATTTTATTTAATTTTATTGTTGTTTTATTTGAAGTATATTTTATTGAATACGTTGTTTTTTATTGTGGCATCGATATATTCATTTTCAGAAAAGTAATAAATTTAAGTGACCATTAAAAGTTGATAAAAATATATTCAGTCGTCATTAGTTTTATTGATTTAATAACACCGGCCAATAAAGGATATATAAAAGTGGACCAATAGCCAACGTAATTTCGTTCGTGTAACAGTTAACCCTTTCCATCACTGTGTTGCCAAACTAAAATAATAATGGAAAACTCTGTGTCACAAAGGAGACATGTAAATATATAAAATTTTATTACCATTGCTTTACTGCTTCTATCGTTTCGTAGTTTGGTATACGGTGAATCGGGTTTATTTTCTTCCATACAACACTATCAACGCAAACAAGCCAGTACCGTGAAACTAGTAATGGCATTTCAGTCGTTAAAGTTAAGACTTATGTAGATTCAGCGGGTTAATACGATTTTTTATCGGAAATCGAGAACGTAAAGATTCGATTGTCGGTAAAAATAATGAATGCATTAAGAAACAATATTAGGCGCACTCGATCAAGTATAAAGAACATACAGAACGAGCTCTATAAAATATGTATTAATTATTTCTCTTACTTCATTCTATAGTTTAATAAAATAGACGATGAGAACGGAAAGAAAAAATATATTTCACCAAAATAATAACGCATAAAGTATATATAAAATTATAATGCTATATCGGGAACTTATATGGATGTATAGTGCGCTCGTTAGTGGATTGGTTGGAAGCAAACGTAAAATATTTAAATCCTATTGTTTGATATAAAATAAGCGTGTTCACGATGTGTATTTAGGTGCAGAGATCTGTGAAGGAATCAGTTGACGGTTAGTTATTGTGAAACATGATAAATTGTGGAATGCCAATTTCATCCTCAGTATCTTCACACGCTAGTTGGAAGCGGAAAGGTTATTAAGTAGACATAGTGTCTACGATAGACAAATTTATAACTTTCGATAAATATACAAAGTTTCTTAACGAGGAAAGATTTTTTCACATACAAATTGGCAGTATTAGAAAAATGTCTGGATAGGAAAAATGCTAGTTATAATGCAAGTCAATTTTGAGAAAAACGTCTTTGAGGTACTTTTAGTACTTAAAAGAGCGCTACACGTTTGTTATGCTAAGTTATAGACTTGTTTAATTAGTATAGATACATGATGGATGGTGAGAAGAAACTTAAATTATATGCCAAAAAACGGTTCCATGTTTATCTAAGTAAAATATTAACACACATACTTAATTCAAAGTAGCCCAGAACAGTACAATATTTATAGTAAAATGTTAATAAACTCAGTGGGGTTAGACAATTATCTGACGGACGACAATTCCTTTGAAAAAATAACCTGTCAAGATATTTATGTCTTCACATTGCGGACATTCATATACTCCCAGAGAGTGGATTTTTTATTCTGTGTAGATTTGTAGATGGGAGCGAAAATAGTATAAATAAAATAAACAATTTATGCGGATTATAATCATGTATTTCAAAAGTATTTAAAATACTTTTAAAAGTCAGTTGACAATATAGGACAATAATATATTTTTTAAATACCATGGAAAAGCGAACACTGCAAGAGTTATGGATTTTTGTATCAGAGTTGTGACGCCTATTTATCTGCAATAGTGGGCGATGTTAAATTAGTCTTCGGATATTATTAATCAATAAGCATTCACGGGTAGGCATTTTAATGGCCGAATCAATTGTTTTTCAAATGCTTTCGACGCTCAAAATGGTACTTTATTAAATTCCTTTCCTGAAACTCGCAAATAATTAACCTGAAAGACGATTTAGCTCTGGCAGGGTCACCCCTTTAATGATAGCTTTCTGTAAAGTTCACTGTTGAAACAGCTGAAATGAAGTTTAGAAAGAAAATGTTGAAAGTGTGAATTAATTTAGGCGTAAAACCATATCGTGAAAACCATTGAAATATATATATAATTTATCAGTGATTGTATTTAAATAAAAAGTACACAATTGGTATTTTATAAATGAAACAATATTAGAATATTATATAGTATTGAGTAAAACTACTAAAACTTGTTATAATGGTTAAATTATTCAATAAATTTAAAAAAATAAGAGACTATAATTTATATAATAATAAATATCGCAACTGGCTAAAAATGTACAATAATTATTTATATTAATTGATAGAAGTGAAAATCGATTAGTCATGTAAAAATTGACAAAATGTTAAGGGTGACTACTGGGGATGTTCTCATGTACATATTCGTCAACCGAATTAATTTTTCTTTGTGTTTATTGTCAATGAATTCAACGAATTTAAAAAGGTCACAGAGAAGAGGATTAAAAACACAATGTGTTGTGATAGATGTCTGTAGTTATTTTATCGTTATTTGGTACCGGTATATTTTTGAAGTATGAATTTGAAAAATGCTTTTACATGAATGTACATAAATCTATGCTTCGAATAATCTGAAAATAAAAACACTATTTTGCCTCCAAAACCCATGAACTAATTATTATAATACAATCTGAAAATATACCTTAGTAGACTAGCCAAACTGTGACGAGTAGACAAGAGAAGTAAACAACCGTGCTAACTATTGGGCTTATATGTCTTCTTTCTAAATTTATGTCAAAACAATTGAATTTCTTATCGAAATATCGGACATAAATATGTGACATTCAGTTCCCAAAAAAAATTAAAAGTGTTCAGTTATCTAATAAGCCAAGATGACTGATGGAGTATAATGCTGAGAATTTCCCAATTAAAAATGTCAATAATTACTGTGAATTTTTTACGGTAATTTGATGATTATAAAGTTTTTTAAAATTATTATTAGTTAGTTGTCAATACATTGTATCCCTGCATTTCAAAAATTACCGGAATGCCTAGGAACGATTTTTTTAATCGCGAGGCGCTATCAACATCGGCAAGGCATCCCCTCCCCCGGCTAACATTCATTATAACTTTACAACAGAACGACGGTAATTGAAAATTCGATTCCATTTACGGGGCGTTTGTTTACTCGGGCATGAGAAACTAGGCGGGGATGTATTGTGAGACAAGGGCGGTGGGAACAAGCAAAGGGTTCGGCTAACACTAATCCAGCGCCTAGAATTTCCTTATCGGATTAAATAATCCGACGCCGTTGTAATATCACTCCATCTTCGGTGCGGCGTCGGATTATTTCCGATTGAAAATATTTATTTATTCATCTACGCCACTGGCCACGGTTTTGTGGCCTGTAATCGAATCATAGAGATTTTAGTAAGGTGTGTAATTTAATTTTGAGAAATTCTTATGATGTAGTTTGCTACTATTGATTAATTATTGAGTAAATTTGATCAAAGGACCTACATCATGAGCAATCACGCTTCCCATTTCCAGATTGTTTACTGATTACGATGGACAGGTCATCGACAACTCGCTGTCTAGGTGTACATTGTAATATAATGATAAAGTATTTAATAACTCACTATTTTCTCAACCGAGCCCGCCTCAGTTTTAAACTAAACGAATTTTGACGTCATAAAACGACGCTCAATACTATTTTAAAACTATATATCATTTAATATTTACGAATCGTATCGAGACGTTTTGATTTGTGCGAATATAACAAAGCTTAAATAAAATTTCAAATGTAATTTACGTGTGTGTGTGTGTGGGCAGAGGGCTAACCACTCACTCCCATAAAAAACTCCTGGTTACGAAAACTCAACAACAATGCCTCGGACAAACGGCAA
>JAGVSQ010003020.1:0-22820 GCA_022683975.1 Rhyacophila evoluta | reverse complement strand
ATTCGAACCCGCATTCCCCGGATTGCTAGCCGCGCACGCTACCAACTACGCTAACTGGGGAGAGAAAATACCATGGTCAGGAATACCATGTAAGTATTTAAATTTCATAGTACAGTCTTAAATTTTAAAATTTCAATGGCGTTTATCTCTCGCTTGTTACTATGTGGCTTGTACGTCTTCTGTTTAAGTACATCCAATTTATACAATGCCCATTAATTTTTTTATATTCTATGATTACTTTGATGACGTATCCTGTGAGTTTTAAAATATGGTTTCAATCATTTATGTATTAAATATATTGACGGAATTATAGCATATTATAAATAGCATATATGAAAAGCAAGGAAACGGTAAATATACCTGATATGTCAAATGTATTAATTATTATGTCAATTATTAAAGTGATTGTTTATCATCAGCAATACGTAATAAATTTCTGGTAACATTAAAATATATCCTTATATATTGTCGAACTTATGTTGAAAATTACGCAGTTTTTTTTTAGTTTTATAATATTATAAAGGAAAGTAAATTTTCAAGTACTTTCTGATACCAGTAAAAATTGCTAATATCTGACATAATATGCACTTCCAGCATTGGGCCACATATATTAGTAACATAAATATTATGTTATACAATTAACTGCGTAAAATATTTTATTTGTAAGAATTATAAACTGATATTTAAACTATCCTCGTGTAAGAGGAACCTTATTAAATACAACGCGATTAAATATTCCGTTTACTTATTATAAGTTGTGATATTTCGACATCAGATCCTATTGCGTACATTAGCTTACCGTGTATTTCACCTCGTAGTTAAAGGCGCTGTCGATGTTTTTACGCCGAAACCTTTGCGTTTCTGAGGAATTTCAAGTTTCAATCGGAAATCACAACATGCAGGTAATTGAAGTAGTCAGTAGGTGCGTTAGCTTACTGCTGGGTTGTTGGAGCGGAGCTCGGGGCCGAATAATTGTGCAACACAATTGTCATTGAACATTATTCCTACAAATCGTTTTCATTTCTATCATAATCTACGACTGAATGATTATTTATATAGCTAAATAAGAATATTAACGAATGGAAATCACGTAACCATCGTAAATTTACTAGAATACATGTAAATAGTAGTATTTCCGCTCCGAATATCAAGCATACGAATCACTGCAATGTTAAGACTTAAAATATCAATATTCGTCATCAATCAATCGCTGAAACTATCACGGTTTCAGTCCTGTATTTTTTTCAATAGAGCTACCGAATTGAACGCACAATCTTGGATTACGATCAGAGCACGTTTACCAACTCGGCTACTTATAATTTACTAATAATAAATTTGAAGTTAACCAATTTAGCTATCCATTAAACTTGACTATTTTAAAATATAATATTCAAATTTGTAGAAAAAAACGTTCTAAAGAGTAACTCAATTAATAAATCATGATGAATTTTAATATTATATTTATTTCTTACTCTTAATTATAATATTCAAAGGTTTGATTAAATTAATAAATTAAATTCAAACCATGGAGTCGAATTGTTGAGACTGTAAGCAGCGAGGTCAACATTTATGTTTAAAACAAAAACTTTTAAAATTAACATGTTTTAATGCGTATTAAACTGCCACGGATACCATATTGATAAAAAGATATCTGATTCATTTATCCATATACTCCACATATCTTGCAGCGATAAAAAATTGAACTGAATTAAACACAACACCAATATTGTCCATGTGAAAACGTGAGTATAATGTTTAACATGCAGGGACAAAAAATATATTTTTAAGGAAATCCACTTGCTTAGCAGAAGAATATAATAAAATAAAGTTATTATTTTGGAAACATTTTTAGAATATTTTAAAATCTGTATATAATGGTTTCTTATAAGCGAACATAGCCAATAATTTACTAGAGGTGTGAATAAAATAAATGTGTCCGTTATTAAGTTTAGTAATTTGGAGCATAAACACGTTTGTCGTATAGTGTTCATTTGTTTCGAGTTCAACAGTTTTTTACTTCTGAAAAAAATAACATTTTAATTTAAATAATAGCCCAAGTTGTGAATAATTATTTTCAGTTATTAAAATGTGATTTCACGCATTACTAAAAATATTTAAAATTACGTATTTTTAAAGTGTATTTTTAAGAGATTCTCGTGCAAGATAAAGATGGCACTCTGCCATGTTTGAGTCAATAGCTGAAAATGACACCGCTGCAACGTATGTATCGATATAAAATATACATTATTAAAAAAAATACATACATAATACATAATAACACACCGCACAAAGAATTTACACCACACCACACATATTTTTGACAAATTAAATATCTTAATATGAAATTAATAGCACTTAATTATTTCACATTATTTTCAGTTGTAATGACAATCAGAACAATGTTTATTGATTTTAAATAATATGTGTCATAAAATTCAGATTCCAAACTTGCTTTCTTTTGTTATGCTATATTTTGGCAAATTTAAATTAAGAACACAACACCAATGATTCGATGAAAAACAAATAAGCACAATATTTTTACTAAGAATTAATTTACCGTGAATTACTTTTCACTAATTTAACACTGTAGAATTTGTTGTTGAGTATAATTATATATCACAAATGCACGTTTTGTGACTTTGTATGATATGAATTTTTATTTTTACAACATAGTTTAAACGTGAAAAAACTGTTTATTACGCTTCGTTATTTTCGTATCGATAATGACAAAGTTTTCAACGCGCTGAGAGTTGAACATTTTCAATAAAGCAACTAGAAAAAGTGTTGAAATCTGACTAACTAGCCGTAAATATATGACACGTAAAACTTTAAAAATAATAACACACGCCCACGATGGCTTTGCACCGGGGCGTCTGAGTTTTAGATTTATTTAAACAAAACAATATGAATAGCTATTGGAAAAAAATACTCCTTGATAATTCACATTTGAATTCATTCGCCGTTTTTATAAAATATTTAAAATTTATACGGTAGATGTGTCATCTTATCTGAACTACTCATTTAGTATATCTAACTAAGCAGATTATTTGGTAGAAAACTATATATATATATGTATAACTATGTTTGCTCCCAAAGTGTAGCATATAGATTTAAGCACTGTGAAAATATCGACTACCAAAAAGTATAAATTTCCACATTGTAAAAACATGCCTTGACTTTGAATTTTTCAACGCAATGGTCATCCAGTACCGAATTTTAGGATTTTTTAAAATCCGGTAGATGTGAAAATCAAACCCGGATTCCTCGGATACTAGGCACGTATGGAAGCCTCTACGCTACTGGGTAGACAAACGTAATAATAAAAAAATATTATATAACTATCGTTTTATTATATTTTATATATATGATATATTTTGTTCCGCATACGTTTTTAAATCTTTAATTTAGACTACAGAGACGCTTGTATTTCATACAGAAGTAAATATTGGCATACTGTAACCGACAAAACTGATGAGTGACACTCGTATGAATATTTATTATAGCCTAACAAATATATATTCAAACACGCAATTCGATTGTTGAGTTTAGTATAGAATTTAGTATATTTGTATGAGTTGTTGATGTTTTTGGAAGCTGCAACCAAAACGTACGGTTGAGTCATATTTTTAAATTTCATTCTTAAATTATTATACTAAAAGTTAGTATTGTATAATTTGATGTATTAAATAAAGCATATTGTACCGCCATACAGTGAATTAATTTGAAATAGTAATCTTAAAACGACAGACTGAAATTTTCCGATACGCAAATATTGAGTAATAAGGGAGTACAAAATGCATGTTAAAATATTTAAAACTTTTATAGTTTTTACTGTATGAATATGATACTATAAATAAAATAAAAGATATTAAATGTCATTGTTTCGTCCGTCTGAAGAATAGGATCAGCCATGGGTTATGAGAGTCATAACCTTTTTATGAAGTTATAAATATGACCCCTCTGCATAATTTATTCTGTAGATTAATTTATTACAGCTAATATGAAAACCGTTTATAAATTATATCTAAACAAAACAGCATAAAAACATGTAAGATTGTAGGTTGAATTGAAGGTTTTTTCACTTATATAAAAACTGTGCGTTCTCATTGTTCATAAAATGAATGCATTTCCGCCATCGCTTAAAACAACGTTGTAACATTGAATATTGTATTATAATTTTAACTATTTGCCGCTCAAAGTGTAAATCGTATTTAGAATATTTTTTTTCGTTATGTGTGTGTTTATTTTATTTTAATTCATTGGATTAAGGCTCTTATAAATCTAATATTTTCTAAGACCTTTATTTCCACCGAAGCGTGCGATGTTTAGTTTTTGAAAACTCAAAATAATATAAATTTATTAAATATGCATACGAATAGTTAGCTATTTGTGAGCTGGACGAACTGAAGCCTTTCGGTAACTAACCATCTGCATGTAAATACCGACAAAATGTGATTCAAGCTCTAATATAGGTGTCCCAAAATGAGCTAACATTTTCAATGTGCCGCTGTATTTGTCCGTACAACTTTCACCATAATTATTTAAAGTGATTTTTAACAAATTTTGTGCTCTGTTCGATTGTGTACCTCTCTATAATTTAATCTCAACGTGTACCAACGGTAGCAAACAAAAATGCCCAAACTGATTTTGCTGCAAAAAATGGCGGCAAATTTAAAATACCAGTCCATTTTGGGTTATGTATGAAAAATCGAGGAAACTATATGCAATTTTAAAATATTATAAGCATTAAAGTCGAATATAAATATCATATTAAAATAAAGTCTAAAAAATATGAGCAGATAACTTAATTAATTAAATAATTTACAATGACATTTAAAAAAAAAAATACTTTTCGGCCGAATATATGTTTGCGAGTGACTCAAGTACTAAGTACAAAGTTCACTCAATTTTTTTTTACTAAAATAAATAATGGGTATCTCACGATCTTAATAACTATTTATGGTCATACAAAACACCAATTCTGGTATAAAATGTAACATAATATATATTTTCTTGAATAATTGAGAAAGGAACAGATATTGATTTTAATACACTTGAGAATACTTAATGACTTCTTAATGTCGTGTTTTGAATAGTTACAGCTTTTTTAGATTGTTGTCAGACCAACAATAAAATGTTTTATCATAGAATGGAGAAATAGAATCGAAATTATATTATAAAATCAGTTCAATTACTTTTTGCATTGAAATTGATAGTTTTGAGTAAGTTTAATTAGATGAGATGAATATGAAAAAAGTATAATCACTTATAAATTGTATCTCTCTTAAAAACTGGTCATGTTTATATATAAAGTGGAATATTATTTTTTATATCATTTACTCTCCGAAAGTGATCAAAGTTTGAAGGCGTCCACGTATAAAAAAAATATTTTGATTGTTTAAAGAAAATTGACTAACAATAAACTCTGCTTCAACAGTATGCGATGTCTTCACAATGTCTTTATGTTTCTTTTTAATATTTAATGAATAAACAACAAATTGAATATTTTTTTACGAAAATTTCACACTGAATATAATAGAATATAATGCATATGACGAAGAGGGGGTTTTTTCGATATAAATTTTGACGATAATCACAATGTATACAATTTAATACACCTTATACCAAAAGTATATAAGCTACAAATACCGACTTATTATCCAAATTCAGCTTTTAGGCTTGAAATAATGAAAACCTGTTAAATTCACGACCAGGAAAAAAGAACTTTACTAGGTTTTCTTAAATAACTTATTAAATTAATATCAAATTGGGTAAATAAAATACTTCGTGCAATATCTTGACTTTGACTCAAAAACATTTAACATACATTTGTACCTCCTGTAGAAGTAGTTCTCTGTGGGTTGTGTCCTTTTCCCTTTCCATATATGAAGGGGGTGTTTCTACTGGTTATAATGATATCTGGTTCTACAAAAAAAATATTTGTTCAAAATTGTCTACTTTAAATATTGTCGCAGTGGAATAAGCTCACTTTGGAAATACCCCTCTTATAAAAAACAAAAGGATTTCGGCTCCATAATTTAACTATTTGTTATAATATTTCCATTTAAGTTTTTATCAAAATACCGACATAATTTGGTGAACATCGTGTTTTTAATTCTTTGCCAATTTTCCCCATTGGAAGCGTGCTTAAGAATAGAATTTAAGAATACGTAAATGATATTAACAATATAAAAAAAAGAAATAAAAACTCAATACATGAAATATCAACGTACCATTAATTAAGCCTTTTTATTCATTACAATTGTTTAGAACCATTTCGTATGATACGCACATGTATTTACAATTTTCTGTGTTCGACCAATATATTTTCTTCTGTCCAAGTTTGCCATCGAAAATCTGCAGGTAAAAAATAAATACATTCGAGATGGGTAGTGCGCGTGCGTCATTATGATTGCTTTGATGTTATTATATAAATAAGTTGGTGTCTTAAGATGAACTAAAAAATATTCAGTGGAATTTTAATGGTCAGACTATAAAGCCCAAGGTCAATATTACAAAAATGTTTTTCAATAATATAAAAGAATAAAATATTATAATACAATATTTTTACTTGAACATTGGTCGTATGCAAGCAAAGTAATAAAACGATTTTTTATTCTTATTTATGAGCTAAGATTTATTAGTTTATTCGAATAAATAAGATACGGTCTAAAGTGGAGTTCTTTTTCTACTGTATTCATTTCTAAGTAAAGAACTATGGATCCATCAATCTACAATAAGCTGTTTAACCTTTTGGCTGCTACGATGTTTTTCAAAATTTTAAAATACCAGCGAGAAACCATTTAATTTATATATATTTTTTGATAAAAAATCACGTATATTTTAACATACACACACACACATATATATAAATATTAAATGACTTTCTATTATTTGTGCATGGCATTTAAGAAAAATCCATACGCAAAGGTTGCAAAAATATCGTTCTTGGTGTTCTTTACTGTTATCATGGAACACGTTATATCATTGTTCAACAGTCAAAGATATCGATAAAAAATTTAAAAATTGCTAACGTGTTATTACATAGAAAACAAATTTCGCCAGAAACAAAGGGGTGCAGTTATTTTACTTGCTTCAGGGCTTTGAAAATGTAGCTACGCCACTGCATGTAATTAGCTTGATTTCCGCAGGCTACGGGTTGAAATACTTAATAATATTTAAATTTGAAACATGAATGATTTTTGAAATAAGCAATTGATTGATAATCACTTCTCGCCAAAACGAATCTGTTAATATAAATCCTTACGTTATAAATATGTATGCGTGTATACCCTACAAGCCAGGCAGAGGAGGGTTAATTTAACAATCCTGGATTTTAATTTAGTATGGTCTGAAAAAAGGACTTGTTGAACTTGTTAAAGCAATTTGGATATCACAGTTTTTAGAGCTGGTTCAGAAACCTTGCACGAGAAATGACGTATTACCTGTTCATTAATATAAATTATATCGCATCATTTATATATGAGAAGGCTATGTCCATCATTGTTTTTTATATCATTGCATGATGGTCGCTTGGGAAACCCCCGTGAGATAAAAAGACATGTTGTTTTAATGACTTTATGTGGCACGTCATGCACTGCGCATTGTTTGCTTATTGTTTACTCTAACTATTATTAATTAATATCAAATAATTATTGAATACAAGTGAATTATGAAATATCTGATGCAACCGCGTGATTTTTATGAACAGTAAATAACAACATCATAAGATGGTTAAATGTATACATATAAAACTAAAACGATAATATTATACAATATTTTTCCGCTTAAAGTCAGATTACTTAAAAGACTTGGTATAATGAAAAGAATTCGCTTAATAATTTTAATTAATATAATTAATTACATGGTTTACTTTACATCACATCAACACTTTGCAGTACTTTGCACTTGCCTGATTCAAGGCTTTTCACAATTTTGCCTTGTAAAAGCAGTGTTCGCATAAATAGGTCACGCCAACTCGAACTGCCTCACAGGTTGCATTCACGACCTAAAATTGTTCCACGGACCGTAATGACGTACTAAAATTTTTCAAAGGGCGTACACAAACAAGAATAATTGCAAACTTTCTTCCAATATTTTTTTTTTATATATCTGGTCTGGCTTTACAACGAAATTATCAATTATTTTACTTTTTTTGCTATTGCTTGAAAATGAATGAGAAAGTTTTTAATTAGTGTAGATATACTGTTGTGGATATAAAGAGAAAACATATCGAATACCAACAAAATACATTAGAATGGCAAGAAAGATATCATGACTTTTTCTATCTTTTAATTTTATATCGCCCATAATTTATTACGACCATGGGCCAGACAACAAGACGCCACGGGGGTAGTGTGAAATATATTATAATAAAATCCAAATAAATCATTATTTCACAGCTGATAGATACACTTTGGTTGGCGCACGTGCCTCGCATCTGATAAATGCATGCTCGATTCTCACACGTATCGGTTTTGAAACAATCCGAAAATGCAGGATTAGATGCCCATCGGGTTGAATAATTGTCTAACTATCACTTCTCGTGAAAAATAATCTGCCAACACATGTCTTGACATTGCGCAGATATATATACTCCATTTTCGAAGCGGACATGGTACAAGAACTTCCTATTGGTCGTGGTCCATTTGGCAGCTTTCAACCCAGACGAATCCGAGTTAAAATACCATGGGCTGGATAAGATACACGTGTTTTATTAGATTAAACAAAACAAACGAATGGATCCTAGAAATGAGTTTTTACAATATTTTCCTGCAATTGATAATCACGGGCTTAAGCTCCATAGCCGTGTATAAAAAATATATTTAAAAAATCACGTCTGACGTGTTCAGCAGGTTCAGCGAAACGTTTACAACCAACCTCCTTCAGAAACATTCTGCTAGGATAAATTACACACAATCATATAATACACGTCATACATCGTCGAATTGTGAAAACCAAAACTTTGTTGTATACCTATTGGACAGTTGCGCACGTTTATTATTTGGGTTTGCCTTTAGCTTTTCAGTTTTTTTGTCAAATATCTAAATTATATCTTTAATTCTACATTTTTTTGTAATTATATTTTGCTAATTCAATCTAACCGCATTCCAAAGTTTGTAATAAATAGGCCCAGGAAACCATTTGTATAGAAGAATAGATAGATTTTAGACGCTTAGATATTTGGACCGGATATGGTTAAAATATTATGTATCATACATTTATAATAAACCTCATTCGAAGATATTGAAATAAATTGAGTGCGTGTGCCAATTATTTGGAATTAAAATAATTAATTTGAATAGTGCCTTTGAGTCTGCGCATGAATTTGTTTTTGTGATTGGAGTAATAATCGACAAGGTTGACTTTTGTGGACTTCCTGAAGTTTAATATTTGCAAAATCTGAAAATATAGCAAAATGATTCGACAAGTTAACACGCGTGAGCACAATTCAACGCACTGTTGTGTCCTTCCTGAAATCATGTGAAATAAACATACAATTTACACATTAATATACGGTGTCTTATTTTGCCGGATTACCGCTATTTTTTCCTTGATAAATTTTTCTCAGCCTTCAAGTTCTAGTGTGTAACTTTCAATAATTTTACGTAAATGTTTATTTATGACAAAAATTAATATATACCATACCCCCTAGGGATTGCAAATTTCGAGAAAATAAAAAATAATCGAAATTCGTAATTCAAATCTCAACATTTTCGGAATTCGAAATCCTAGATTTTTTGGGATTTCGGGATTTTTTTCGGAATCAGATCGAAATTTTGAAGTTTATCGTTTTTTTTAGATCTTACCCTATCTTGAGATAGCTAATTTTTATATTCCGCTATGTCTGAAAGTAGAAATTATGAACAATAAAATGAATTTAGAAATGTACACTTTCGTTAAGAATTTCGGACGAAAGCGTAAGGACGTGAAAAATCGAAATTCGAAAACTGAAATTTACCTTAAGTTTTTGGAATTCAAAATTGAAAAACAAACGCGATTTTGTCTACTCCTATATCCCTCCATTAGATTGGAAGAATTCTGTATTCTTGAGTAAAGTTATTTTACAACATTTATGAAAACAATTATATCATGTTTTCAATCATGGTTTGTATACCATCACGTGACTGGTAAATGCATCGTAATATAATAATTATTTAGTATTAATTTTATTGGTAAATTGCTCGCAGAAATATGATTGCGGTTAAGTTTCCCAATGACATGAAATCTATTGAAATTATATACGCATTAGTTATTATTCACAACTTCTGGTTTAGTATTATGTTTATGGATTAGAATTAATAAGCCAATAAAGATTTATACTTGTTTTATGGCAACACTCGATCAAGCGAATAGACAATAATTTATTTTGAAATTGAGATGTTGCTTGCAATGAGTCAGCGATATTATATCATTATACAATGTTATAGTTTGTTTGTAATTTTTGTACATCAGCAATAAGACGAATATTGCAACTTAATATCTAGCTGGAAAAACAACGTAGCGCAATTTGCGTAATTGAGATATCTCTGAATGTGTACTCGGTGAGTCCCCGGAATCGTGCTGTGAATCCGGTTGTGTTCTACGGTATTATTATAAGCGGCTGAATGGGTAAGCACGTGCGCTTGTAGATTGCTTGAAGCCGGAGGTCATTCTCCGATTCTCACAGCTGCATAAAAAGGCAACATTCCTTACATACATCAAGATAAATCTTCCCATTATTGTTCACTTATATCCCATATCTATAACCACTCCATATTCCTTGGACAAAAAAATATAAGCCATATACTAGAAAAGATGCCTGATTTAGGATTTTATTCAACCGATTATCACCATTATGGTCTTCATAATCACAACGAAAATCACTCTGGCCATATCCCAGTAACTCATGTCAATATCTCACTGCAAAGTCGTAGCTAGAAATTCAGCACCCTGGAGTAATTAAAATCGTACCTCGTTTTTTAGCTCTCAGGCCACTTTTATTTTTTTGATTCTTTCAAGAAATTGTGGTCTCAGGCTTAAATCGTCACGCTAACTTTATCTTACTTGCGCCCTCTTTGATTCGTACGCCTGCTCCAACTGCTCCTCAGAAGCTCTGATTCACTGATAATTTTTCCATTTATAAAATCATGAATACCACGGTCTACCAGTAGTCCATTATCCGTCATGTGTAAATATGTTTAAGTATAATTATAACATAAAGGGATTATATCATTTTCGCATATTCGAATGTGTTCATATTATCGAAGACGATGGATCTTGATAGACTTGAAACTTATGGTCAATTATATTCATATTGTCTTCAGACATCTAATATATTAAGCCGAACTTCTCCTTCTAATTTTCTCCCAAATATTATGACAAATTTGAATGCAGCTATGGGAGCTTGCAAACGTTATTCTTTGATGGCAGTATCACACAATTTTTGTGTCCATATGCGGATTGAGCCTAGACCATTTATACGACTCTCACCACTATTAATTCCCCTCAATTAATATATAAATTTATTTATACATTATGAATTACGCCTCATTAAATTATAGTATTAATAAATATCTGGCACTTTTCAATCAATTAATATGATAAAATAATTTGTCTTACAAAATATACTCATTTTTAGAATAACATACTTTGGTGAATCATTAAATTGATAAAAAGAGTTATTATATAAAAAAATGTCCCGTTCCGATGTGATCTTTAAATGTATTATTATATTGTTGAAAACATTTTTTAATACTTATTATTCTTGCCGATATTATTTGAAAGTTGTAGTCACTTTTTGAACAACCTCCACAATTTGAAATAGTATTTCTCAGTTTCACAGTATTCACAATTATTAAAAAAAAAACCAACCTCGATTTTTTTTTAAATCAATTTATTTAACACGATCGTCACAATTATAGAACTTTTACTTGGTAAAGTCCACGTCCGTTCTTTTCCGCATGCAGAATATTTTAACCGTGTTTAATAAAATAATTATTAAATTCACTTTTCATTTTCCACTTTTAGTAATTACCTCCTTCCTTGCAATTACATTTTTTTTTCATAACGTGTGAAAATTTTAATTTGAAGAGTATTGAAATGTGTTTTCTATTATAAGCGATGACTGGAATAATTTCTTTTCTTAATTCATATTTTACCCCATTTTAGAATAGCTCTAGGCTCTATCTTAGTCAAGAATGCTTATTCAGTCTCTACTTAAGATTTTGGTGCGTCAATTAATACCATCGAGTACTCACGAATGCTTTCCATCTTTGTCTAGCTAATAAAACAGTGCTCAACGAGCACTCACCTCCCAGGCATACAGATGATACATTGTACCTAAAAATACAATACGAAATAAATACAAAAATAAATACTTTAAACTTATTGATGTATGATTATTTATCGTTCACTGACATAGACTGTTTAAAACGATTTCGATATACTTGCACTAATTTGATAACTTAAGCGATTTCCGAAAGGAAGGTAAACAAGCAGTTTGGCGAGCTATATATTATTAAAATAACAATCTTTTCACAATGGAAATGTGATAATTTAATATGCTCGATAATTTAAGTTTAAATGCGAAATAGAATTCTATATAATTTTAATGCATGTTATTGGATGAAAATTTGATGACCTTTTCAGCGATAGTTATAAACTATACTACAAAAGACAACTGTATACTTTAATCCAAAAAGTAACTTTACAGTACGCTAGATTTTTTTATCGAAAGAAAAACAACATTAATATTAATATTGAACTCTTAATATTCTGAGAGATATGGAAAAGGATCACTAAAATATTTCTAAAACCGCATTTAGTGTTCACTAGGCCAGGTTATCCCAACCATCGGTGCGCAAATGATTGTCAGCTATTTCAGAAGTTGACTTTTTTGATAGTCGCATTCATGAAACATAGAAATGTTTTCACTTTTAGAAGAATTTTTATTTGCTGTTGACGTAAATCGAGGAATTATTTTTAATACAAGTAGTCAAAATTTAAGAGCATTAACGAAAAAAATAAAACACTTCTATCCCGATAATGAGAATCCCTGTAAAGTCAATCCATGGGTGAGTAATCCCTTCATGGAAAAAATTACCCCGTGCGCGCTTAATACTCGAGAAAAAGAAAACTATAATTGAAGTGTCTCTTGATGCCACTCTAGTGCACATGCATAAAGTACAAACACTGTCTCAATTTTGGATATCGACGGAAGAAGAATATCCATACCTAACATAGGTGTGGATAGATAATGGAAGATAGATAGATATAGAAGAAAGAATATCCATACCCATGTTACAAAGCACTAAAATTTTATTGGCATTTTTGACTACTTACTTATGTGAGAAGACATTGTCGGCCATTTTACTAGTAAAACCAAATCTGAAAAAACCAAAGAGTTGTCAATACAGCGCTTCATCTCTTCAAAACAGCATTCAAGCCACGGGTATCAAGTTATTCTAACAAAGCTGCAACAGCAGATTTCGTACCTTCTAATTTTTAAAACTAATACCACCTTCTTAAACTACAAAAAAAATATTTTTACTAAAAATGAATTACTTCGGTTTTTGACTAATTCAATGAGCAACTTTTTTTTATACTAAACTTCTGTTTTTATTCGCAATAAGAACGTTTTTTGGTTGTTATGTCTATCTGTTTCACAAACAATACGTCTTATTTCTGAGTTTAGCGGCCCGAAAATTATTTCTACTATTTTCACCGGTCCGCAGAAATAAAAAGGTTGCAAAACGCTGCACATGGTGTACATCGAAATGAATTATTTAAGCTCAGTGTATTTTACCGTGTCACATAAAATTTGATAGCAAAATTGGACGTTGGTAACTGACAAAGTCTCGAATAAATTATTTTTGTGATAACTGCGGAGTTATTAATTATTGTTTGAGTATTCTGATGGAATTGAATATAAAATAACAAACTGATTTAAATGTAGACGGCGTATTTTGTTGAATAATTTCTACAAATTTGCAGAAATCTTCCAGCTGGCGGTTGCAATTTGCTTTGACCATTTGAAATATTCCATTAAATTGTACCGTCTGTTGTCGAGCGGGGACGTAATGCGGAAATTTTCCAATTTGCGGACGTGCGAGCCTAATGTAATATAAAATTACCGTAGTCATGCTTTTTTCATCCAAGCTGGTGATCGCTGCCACAAAAGAATAATAAAACGCACGTTCCCAACTCTTCGTGTGATAATACTCAATAAAGCTGTTAGTTTTATTCAGTGGAGTGCTTAAATTATTAAAAATAATAAAAACTAGACGGTTTAATGCAAATAAAATTACATTTATATTGCCATATATATAATAATAGGAACTAAAATTTTAATATACTTTTTTTTATTTCTGTACTGTGTTGTTCTGTGGAGACATATTTACAAAATATATTATCATTGTATTTCTACTCACACTGAGTATTATATATATATATAACACACACATACTCACAGCTCCTCGCAATTAACGCGTATGCTACTAAGTAGTATATTAGGAAATCGTGTTTTTTTTAACAGTTTTCTTATTTTTGCTACCAAGTGCGTTACTGCTGGGTGATGTCAATGCAAATGATTTTAAAACCCGAGTACAGTTTTGTCGTCAATAGAATTAATGGCATGATTAATTGCATTATACCGGAAATGTCAAAGTTGAAATCCTAGAAAAAAATATTTACTTCACCATCCAAGAAAACCACAAAATAGGTGTGAAATTAACGTAGATCGATATAGAAATCTTCTGCTTGTAATTTTTACATTTATTTATCTGGAATACTGTAAATCTTTCTAAAAAATATATATTCTCAGTTACTCTAACGAGCTTAAAGCATATGATGGATTGGTTTCAAGATGATTATTGCTAAGCAAGTAATTAATTGTTTAAAGTCAAGAACACTGAAAAATACCCATAGAGCAGTCTGCAACTCGTTTGGTATAAAAATCGACATCCTTCAATTAATTACCTTTTTTATTGTAAGCTATAAAATATCTAGAGTCTTGATTCGATCCATCTCGTGCAAAAAATCTATCAGGAAATGTTTTTACATTTCGAAGATTCATATAAACCATCTACCGCGTAGATCCACACGCTCCACTCTCATAGTCGAAATGGTAAACAAATGTATAGTTTACCATAATGTTTAATGTATAATTATTTTGGAATATTATACGCGTTACTATGTAGCTCAGTACTATTGTATAGTATAGTATAGCTTGACATATATTATTCATATTAAAGAAATAGTGTTCTATCGACAATATGTTAATTGTCTTTAGATGAGTTGATTCCTTTTTACCGAGAAAAAAACAGCGAAGGTTTTCCCGCGTGTTTTTCTCACAAGAAAATCGTTTTCGTGTGAAAATAAAAGTCCCGTGAATCTCAATATTAACAATTAAAAAGCGACACGATATCCGTGCAAACTGTTACTTTATTACACAAGAAGAGTAAAAATATATTAATGATCAAATAAAGTATTCAAATCAAAAATGGCAGTATTATATAATATTAATTTAAATTATACACTACTTATTAAGATCGTTTAACCAATTTAAAACCAATGCTATGAAATAATTATACACACATATTTTTTTCTGTTATTTTTTTGCATTTAAATAGACATTATCGTGATAAATCTTGTTTTAACTAACCTTGATAATGGTGTGTCAATCTAAAAAACTATCAGCTTAATTGACTAATCTTTAGTAGTATAATTAATAGAATGATGTTATAAGAAATAATATTTTACGACTTTAAATGATAGGTTGAAAAACATTTCAGTCTGAAAGTATTTTAAAAATAGAAATAAAAAAGATTATTAAATGAAAAAAAAAACGATTTAAAAGTCAATTATCAGCCTGAAATCTGCGATTAGTTTTTAATCAAAATCTTTGTCAACTTTTTTAAATTCTTTTTCAATTATTGTTTAGTGGGTCTGGTTTTTTTGTCATACACTGTGGTAAAATAATAGTCGATAATATTAATGTACACTATAAAACCGTAAATACATGTGCCTGTTACAAGAACTCCACTTAGAGGAAGAACAGTATCAACCTGAAATTTACATATCGAAGCTACTCTGTAAGCCAGCTAATTCCACTCATGGTATAAAAACCGATTTTGATGCCATTTTATTCAACTTTAATTTTTTTTTCGCATACAAAAAGTGCAAAGAAAATAAATTCGTAAAATCACCGGCACACGCCAGCCCACTTCATGCAGTAATTGACATACACATTCAATAGTTTCTTTTGTCACTCCTGAACATTTTACACACATGCAATTGATGTGTTGCGTTGACTACCATTTTATGTAAAATGTATTACGTCAAACTTTTAAAATTGTCACCGATGATCAAAAGAGACTGAAGTATCTGGGCAGTTAGTAATAATTATCAATACATACACTACAACAACAAAAAACACGCGTGTGTGTCGGTCCGTTACAAGAACTTCTCCCAAGCGATAAATGTTAGTTTGATTGCTATTTGTAGGTTAATTGTGTTACATTCAACTTTTATAATCGTCACCGATGGTCAAGAGTTTAGAAATATTGTATACAGCCAAGTATTCAAACAAATTTTTAATCACTCGATGAATAAAATAAATTTGAATAAAGAATGAGTTTGAATATATTCCAGGCAATTCTCGATAGTAAAGCTAGTACGTAATAGATACATATAAAATATGAAATTTTTGTAAGTCGGCTAAGACGATATTCGATTGGCTGGCAATTTAAAATTTTCACATTCAATTTTATTGATTAAATTTATGAACGCCTTGTTCGATAATTAAAAAATGCACAGGTGCGAGATTGCCACATTAAAAAATCTATTATAAAGGAGGTGCATATACAATTAAAAACTCTCGCAATATAATTACATATAATGTTTATATCCGGGAAAATTAATAAAAACAAATGCCATTGCAATCAAAAACATGCATACCATTATATAATATAAATGTTTGAATTATTATTAAATCATCAAGGCAGTTCATTTTTAACGATTGTAAATCAAAGGAATGCACCGCATCCTTTTCCCTGTGAAGATTTCCATAAAAATTCTTGATGAAATAATAAATTACTTTAATAGTTTTAAATAATTACTTTATGGTTCTACGTGTACATATCCTTAAAAATACTGTTTGTATGTTGTACAATTATAAATTCTTTATATTTGCATAATACAGGTAATAAACATATGCTAAATATATTTTATTACGAAAGAGTAAAAAAACACATTAACCAAAGTGCATTTTAAAAGCAGTGCTATTTTCATACAACATTACATTTCAATATGTTGATTTATTACCTCTAAAATATATTTATAGTTTGTTATTCTTTATTTAAACTATTTTTGCGCCTTTTTTACGCGTTCTGCAAATGCTTCCGGAACACTTAAATTACCGGTGAACTGTCAGTTGAACGACGAATTTTAGATCTTTCTCTGTCTGCATGAGCAGCGGCCATGTTAATCGTGTCGTGACCAGGTCTGTTATTATTCACGACCTTTGAAATGGCGCGATTTGTGAAACTCACAATAACTAACTAACACTATTTCCGGTATTTCATAATAACAGTGTCACCTGTAGGATATTATTAAAGTAGTCATTACTACTTCATAACTAGTGCCTATACGTTGCTTCTCTATTCTCTATTAGAGACGTGGTACAATTTCAATATATTGAACGCCTTTCATCTACGACGATTATTTTTGATTACATTTGATACAAAATTATAATTCTATAATCTTATCGTTGGTGACAAGATGAAGTTTTATGATATGAATATAGTCCATATCATACAAAAAATAATTTTAATGTTTCCCCAATATTTCTTGTGTCAAATTAAAAAAATTGTCTCCATTGTTTTTTACCTTTTGATAATAGATCCAAATTTATTGGAGCATCGTTGATGCTATGCAATTTTCCAATAAGTGCTCGTTTTATTATAACATTTAGTTAAAATATTTTAAACATATTTGTATCCCGTAGTGGCTGCTGACTACAAAAAATCATATCACTGGCTGTTTTTCATTTGAATATAAATTAGAATAATATGAATATTAGTATTAAGCACAAAACTATTTAAACTAATACCGTATATCGATATTTTAATATTACATGAGCTAATTCTCCTGTATTTACCGTATTTCGACAACTGGTTCTAACGAACGTTTTCTGATGTATAAGAACCAATATCAGCCAGGAGCATAAACATTGAAATCGTTAAATACAATACACTCAAGAGTGGTGGATTTTCTTATGCGAGTTAGTGGGTTCTCTAGCTACTATTGCTGCTTTGATTAGCTCTTCTTTGTCATTCTTAGAATGTGTGAATTTTTTTTAAATCCACAAATATGTTTCTGCCCTTATTTATTATGGGATATTATTATCAATATAACCTTTATAGGCTATACTTAATAAGAATGGATGCGCCAAGCCCTTGTCACGTTAAAAACCATGCAGCTGTCCTGGAATTGGCTGTAACGTATGCAACCGGAGATTTGGAATCCCGCTTATTTCTTTTCCAACGGATTGGATTCTGCCGTCCTAGATGTGATTAAATGATGTCGATATGACATTAAAGGATGCATACCTATTAACTGGAAAGTGACGGAGAATCCTTGGGGGTCATGTAGCCGCCATACGTTCCACATAAGAAGCAGACGTGGCAGAAGATACTTAATATACTCAGTATAGTTTATATTACATTTATTTATAGTCTTTGTACAAATATATTTTTAAAAATCAATGCACAGGTACACAATCCGGTTTATTAACAAGGAAAATCTTCAAACTAATATCACGGATCATTTTTTCTTAATAAATACTGTTTATTTAGCCATTAAAATGTATTCAACGAAAAAGTCTGTATACAGTCACTCATTGCAATGTTGTGACGTCAGAATCAGGTCGGTCACTTGTCGAGGATACTTCAGAAGAGTCTTATTACAACCTGCTTCGACTTCTTACCAATCGGATTCTGTTGTCCTAATAAATCTTTAAAAATTGTTTATGGAGATACTGCATTTGAAAAGAAACGAAAAGATCAGCTGGTAACAAGTGTCTATTTACTATTTTAAGATAAAATATTAAAGAAGAAAATTATAGACATATTGATATACAATTTTTTATACCATGATCGCTCCGTAAGTAGAGCATATGGATCTACACAGTGTGAAGATATTCACTCCGAAAATGATGTAAATGGACCTCAGTAATGTGAATGTCTTACTTAGCATTGAAAAGTTTTTTTTTGATTTTGTGCAAAAAATAAAAACCAATATCATTTAAACCATTAAAAAAATTGGGATTATATAATTTTATTCTTTAAATATATTTTAAAACATTTCAAATAAACAAAGCAAAAAAATAAAGTCAAATTACTTCAAAAAAAGTTCCTGGAAACATAAGAGATATTACGTTACACTGAAATCTGAATCTGAAATAATGTTCAGTTATATGATACGGGATAACGTTCGTCTGGATGGATCAATAAACGAAATTCTTTTTTCCAAAATCTATTACTTCAGTATTCGTTATGAAAGGAACTGGCCGATTGACGGTTCATTATAATTTCTGCGATAGCTAAAGAGTTAATTAAATACATATTAGCATAACAACATGCATTTGAAAATAATCTAAGCGTAGACTATTCGTTTATTTTGTGTTTCGTATGTTGATAGCTGTTTTGAAGTAACGTTCATTAAAAAAACATCTTGCAATAAAATGGTACTTACCATGTTTTCTGACAACGGTAGAGTTCTAGCTGTAACAATAATAGCTAAATAATCTAAACTGTAAAATGAATAAAAATATACTAATGTAAAAGTTAATTTCTTTCTTTTTTTTAGTGTATACAAAATTTAGTTTTGCTAGTTTCGATTGGATGAAGAATATGTATGTCACTTAGTTTTAATTATTCGTAAATAATATATTACATTGCGTATGTCACCACATTTTCGGAATCTATATAGGCAGACTGTTTACAGTTAAAGTGGTGAACAATATCGATTTTAATTGATCATTTCTTTCCAATACAAATAAAATATGATTCTTTGAAGTGTGCGTATTCATATTTGATAAAGATTACAAAGAAGTATCGTTTTCATGTAGTTGCTTAATTCATTGAGTCTCCATATACTGCGTTTAATTAATATGTATTAAATATGTTGCGTTTGTGGGAAGTGAAGATTGCAGGCTCGATTTCCGCAGCTGCTGGGTTTTTTTAAATGCATCAGAAAAAGTTCGGTTTGGGTGATAACCAATTCGTGTGAAAAATATTATGAAATGAGTCTTTCTAATCCATAGATTCATGTAGCTTATTTCTTCACACTATTTACATTCATCTGCTCCAATTTCAGAGTAGACATGGTAAAAAAAATATCCCTTTTTTAATACAGTTACGGAATTTGGACTCGCAAACTTGAGAAATACACATAGTTACACTTGTACTCGGCTAAGATGGCAATCGGAATTGAATTATATTACCACGTAAAAACCAATTTAATCAATCATTTTTTTTTTAAATCTGATTACATGTATGTAAGTTGTCTCTCATGTTACCACAAATTATTTCTATCAACAAATAAGTGTTCATTTCCGATAAGTGAATTCCAGAGGTGGGTAAGTAATAATTGCACAAACCGGGCAAAGGCATTAAAAAGAGAAAGGCTCATTAGAATTACTTACCTGGTATCTCTCACGGCCGTTCGCAACGGGAAAACTGTCGCTTTAAATTTATCCAAGAATATCCAACTTATTCACTAGTCAAATAAACTCACAAATTAATACCGACTAATACTTAAAATAAGTAAACATTCATCACATATTTATCCATTTGAAGCATGATGTAGAATCCCGAACCTTTTCTAAGTCCCGAATATGTTGAATATATTTTTCCAAGTTCAAGGCTTTGTATTACGTTCTTTAAAATACTTATCATCTATTCTTTCAAAACTCATGTCGTATGATATTTTTTAAATAGTGCTCATTTGTAAATAATAAGAATCAAAGATAAATGCAAGCTTCTAATCTATATCTACACAATACGGTTTTAATCTGAAAGTATTTGGATGGAAGACATTCTCAATGGGCTGGACGATTGGTTACACTCTCTTCGGAATAATATCGGAATCAATGGAACTTATTTTCGTTTGTGAATAAGAATGTATTTATTCTGTGCGAATTTCAACTCCATTAATTGGAGTCAGTATAATCGTGAATATTATTTAGAAATCTATAAGAAAACATTAAAAAAAAAATGCGCTGGATATCAAACCATTTATTTTAATTTGGGCGGTACAAAATTTTCCATCCAATTTTAATTTTTGAAACATTCTGATGACCATAAGATACCGACACGTATTATACATTTGTTAAATTGTTCAGGAGTTCAAGATACTTCATTATTTTTAATGTCCCGATACTTTTTTCATAAGTTTTATTGGTGCTCTTGAACAATTTAACAAATATATGATGCGCGCTGGCAACTTATGGGCATCGATGTAGTTGTTATAATAAATTTTATATTGTGTAATATAATAAAGGAATTTCAAAATAAAACAAATGATTTATTATAGAAGAGAGCTGTTCAACTTTCTACTTTAAAATTGATCATGCGTTCATAGTTATTATGATCATAGAGCGATTGCGCATATATTATACAGTAATATTAATTCCCGTTTTTTATTAGTACGTCCTGGAATTCTGAAATCAACTAATTGAGCTTGATACCGAGACTAGTATCCCTGATGCGGATGAATGTCACTCATGATAAAATGTCAGTTCTACGATTTTGACATTATTGAACTTTGATTTAGACATAGAACCACACCGCAATGTCAACTAGTATGTATTCTGAGAGGCTGTCAAAGTAACTAGATATGATTAGGAGGTAAATAAAAAATAGTTTTACTTTAGCAACATATCGGTGATTTGAAATGCAAACTTCAAGAAGATTTTTCGTGGAAAATGATGCAATGCAAGTATTTTACTTTTTAAATATTTGTTGTTACTCATGCAATATGTGTTTTCTTTACAATCAAAGTGAAGTAAAATAATTATATGGAAATAGTTTGCTTCAATAGAGTAAATTTAAATAAAACTACAAATATAATATATATACATAATACTGCTCATTTATTTTGAGTGTCTATTTAAAAATAAGCATTCTAGAATGTAGTGTATTAATACTATAATATTTAAGTAAAAAATGTTGTTTCTTACATATTTTGTAAGACGTTATAAATACAGAGATATGCTATATTTTTTTTTAGCTTTTTGGGTAACTTTGGCTAATTTAACAGACGAATTAAACATTTAAAAGATATATACAATTCGATAACATTACGAAATTAAATGGTATACTAAGTATTATTTAATCAAATATATTAAATACTATATATTCAGCATGTCCGCTCTCAAAGTGGAGTACATGAATCTCCACAATTTGGATAGATATCTTGACAGGCAATTGCTTAATCCAATAGGCATATTTTTCTTTATTTTCCCTGAGCTGTTAGCGTATTTGTCTCACATCCGGGGAATACGGGTTCGATATGATAAACATATATTTAACTATATCTACTCGGAATGTGAAATATTTAGATGTCCAAAATTTGAAGACCTATATTAAGACATTGTTTATTTTCTATGGTAATTAGTTACTTACTGGGCATCCAGTACCACAAATTTTAGTTTTATAAATAGTTTTGCAGCTATGGGATTTGAGCACATTGTGACCTTTAATATTAATCAACCGTCGAAATATTTTTTTTTTTACTGGAAATCAACAAATTACTGAAAAAAACATGTCTAAATTATT
>JAGVSQ010003019.1:0-22824 GCA_022683975.1 Rhyacophila evoluta | reverse complement strand
CGCCCACTCTGCAGTAAGAGCACTTAATATTGTGTAGTGTAATAGGCCTTTAAAAATAAAAAGAAAGAATGACAATGAGTAAATTTATTTATTAAAAAAAAACCAACTATACAAAAAGATACTTTGAAGGCAAAACTGTGATTTTAGTACGCGTGATTCCCTGGCAAGTATTTTTTTAGTAAAGGTACTTTAAATAATATAGTTCTTAGGGTAAATTCTTTTGAACAAGGATTTAAATTTGAAGCTAATCTATTATACAATAGAAACGGAGAACTTGGCAATTTTCTTAGTGAGTTAGTTACCTCATTTATTAAGTGGTGTGATATTTGTTTTCTTATAAACACTTCATATTATTAAGTTGTTTAATATTTCTCTGCGAGAAGTGATTTATGAAATTATTTTACGTTGCTATTATACAATATTAATAAAGTTTTTGTATACCTGGCAATATTGATAGATCTACTCACTGGGCTGCTCGTATAGCCTCAAACCTCTGTTCATGATCCGTGATCAATCGCGTACATTGTACAGTTAATATTTATAATACTGTAGATTTATCGCGTGTTTTATGAAAACAAAATGATATTATCGATTGTTAAAAAATACATCTCTCGAAACGTGCTTTCCTATTAGATTTGTACAAGAGTTCTAAGACAAGTTTAATGATCTCCATTATTATTATCTTAGTTATTTTTAAGACGAATGTATCACCGAATGGCATCATCGTAGAGAGGTTAAAAGGGATCAAACCTTTGGCTTTAGATATTGAAAATGTCTAATATATAAAAGCATGTCCAGTATTGTTATTAATTAATTAATGACTAGACATAATAAATACTATATTATGTACGTCTTTACGATAGCGTAGAATCCTGAGAATGCGGGTTAAATTCCCACATCTGCCGTATTTAAAAAAATCCGAAAATGCAGAGTTAGATGCCCATTTGGTGAGTTGAGCGATTCTTGTTAAACATAATCTGTCGTGTCTTCAAATTACGGAGATTCATTCGACTATGGAAAGGAAAAAGGACGTAGCTCTCGTAGCGTAGTTTTCAAAAGATATATTTTATTTGATAATTAGTTAAAATGCTAAATATACATTATATGAAAAGGACATAAGCTAAAAATGCTTAATTATTATCTGAATTTAGCTTTAAAGTTTGTGAATTATTATCTGAAAGATGGCTGTCAAATTTTCGACCTAGAAAAAGGATTTTCACTACATCACTTTTGTAGGTTTTTATTTAACAAATCATTGAATTAACTCAGATTGAGTAAATGAAATACCACTTTTAATCTTTATGCACTCCAATACTATGTCTATTTCATATTTTGATTTTAGCACGAAATCATTAAATAGACGTTGTTTGTGCCTCCTGTAAAATTTTCTCTGAGTAGCTTACGTCCTTTTTCCTTTCCACAGTCGAACTCCACTTTCATACATCTTCACACCGTGTAGATTCGTATGCTCCACTTTTAGAGCAAACACCGTTAAAAGAAACAATGAACGTATAACGTTGTCGCTCCGGTGGGCGATTAAGCGTGCACACTTCAGCGCTGTAGCTTGCGGCATCAGATCCCGTAAATGTATAAGATTTTTTTTACATCAAACATGTGAGATTGGATACATACTGTGTTAAGCGATTATCTGATAATTTATTTACGTGACAAAACCATCATTAGTTTTCTGAATAAATATTGAATACTTTTTCAGAATATGCGTATATTTACCTATTCGATTTTGAAGTGGGTTATATTAGTGCTTAGATAAAGTATTGTGGCAAATTATAATTTCCCTTCTAAAACATAAGTTAGTTGAAGGGAATTGTTTCATTTTCATAGTTCTAGAAACGGATTTTTAGATAGTCAATGTTCAAATGTCATAAACACACTAGTTATAAAAAATATAAAATAGATTATTATCGTTTATAGATTGCATGATATTTTACAGTATTTAATGTAACACATATTTAACCCAGTTTCCATGCATTTTGGAACTTCCATGCGGAAATGCCGTTGTTCTATTATTTATGAATAATAAAAGAATCATTATATTGGTGACTTAACCGTCTAGACGTCACGTACGATACGTTACATGCTATTAAAACGTGTTCGATAGTTGCTTAGATTATGAAATTGGATTTAATTGGAAAGCTAACGTATCTAAAACTGATATATTAGAACTCGGGAACCGAAGTGTTAATGAAAATTCGATGCTCATTTTTCTCAGTCCAATATTCTAAATTCAAATAAAAATAATTGAACTTTTTTTTGAATAGCTTCGAGTATTTTGAAAGTTTTGTCATTTCTTTGTATAATTCATAGAACTATTACATTTAAAATTTAGGTTTATTAACTGAGAGAACATTGTTATATAGGCAACTATAAAAGCAATCGAGTGCGTAAAATTGTTCGCTACGATTTTAGATAGTTGTTCCGCTAACGTTTTAAAATAAAGATAGATAGTGTAAAAAAATCAGTTAGGTAATAATTTTACTATTGAATCGTAAAAGAAAACAGAGGAAAACCGATGGCGCTACGTTTTTTCTTCGAAAACGACGTTGTCTCGCTCTGCCGGAACAGGGTACCGACCATTCTGTTTGAAAAGATTTGGCCAATCACGATTTTGTCGGAAGACAATTTTATTGTTAGACCGAGGTGTGAAATCCCCTTTACTCACTGCCTTTCATCGGAAACAAATTGTCATAAACCTTTGTACCGCGAGAATGTTACGAAACACAATTCGGCAAAATTTGTGAGCGTATCTCTCTTTCCGAGAATTCCGCGAGTTACTAATGGCAGTAAATTACAGTTCGCTTTTTTATCTTCTCAAATAATGTAACAGACACTTTACAAAATGTCCGTAACGCTCATCATTAAATGTGAGTTTTTTTCTCAGCGCGTCAAATGACTTTAGCTGCATTCCACCCGTTCAGTTATTATTGTCAAGTCATTAGAACCAATGAAGTTTTACGAAATCTCACCATCATCATATTGCCCAGTGGCGTATCTATTAAATCACCGCGTACAGTATAATCAATGGGTCAATAACTTCACATGTAGGTCGACCAGACAAGTGGAAATCTTTCTTTACGTATTATAATTATTATGAACGTGAAACGAACAAATTACTGTTGTGAACTATCACAAACGTCAAAATTTGATTTAATTGCAAACTATAATTATTTTTCTATATACCTAGTGGTTCATTCACAATACTGATTATTTACATATTTCAGTTAGGTTAGCGTAACGTAACGTAACGTTCCACCGGTAACTTAGACGTTAGCGTACGCGTTTCGCATTAAATTTCGAATTAAAAAAAATAAAAAATGTTGCGTTCATTTGGCTGAGAGTCAGCTCTTTTTCATCCTGTTATGTTATTATGTGATTTTAGATTTTTTTAGCTTTTATTGTAACTAAAGTGTATTTATATTGCTGTAGATAATCAAAATTTAAGCAAATATATCTATCTATTTTATACTTCTATTCCAACGAGCGGAAATTACAAAAGAAGCAAAAATCTTGTTTTAAAAATATTCTTATTGGATTTAGCTATTTTTTAAACATACTGAAATTCGAACGAAAATAGAATTAATTTTGAATTTTGCACACGCAATGCTTTAAAAAATACATGCTAATTGAGCTGAACGGTATACAATAGTTCATTCATAATTAAAAAATCTTTACTTAGACTTCCATTGAAAATAATATCATAAAATATTGTCAATTATATTTATAACTTATATTCCGTATTAGTACAAATTATTTTTTCCTAAAACATTTTACTAAAACTTTCGTTCTCCGATCGCTAGACCTACTTCCTATTGAAAGAAAATAATAATAATGTTTATTTGAAAAAAACGAAAAAATAAAAATGAAAAACGAATCACGCTATTTAAAAAAATGCTGGGGGACCGTTTTTAAGTCATTTAGAAAATGTCAGTGTAATTGATTCACTTAAAAACATTATTAATAATATCGCATTTTATTTTGAATAAATAGTATAAAATTGTTTGAGAATATAAAATTGATGAATGCCACTGGTTTATAATGCAGTTCTGTTCCACAAATAAGAATTAAATCCCAATAAGATCAAATATTTTGCATAATTTAGATTTTCAAATCAACAAAAAGCTGTTTGATACAGACAATAATCAAATTGAATTTCTTGTCTCCAGTGTCCGTCTCCATAATTGAGTGTTTAATTTATGTATTAATTAATTAAGATATCAACTGATTATTAAAAAATGTTTGTTCATGATATTCTATTTTAGAGTTTTATTGAATCAGCGCCCACCATGGAGCATTAGCTAAAGAACCGCATTCTATGACGCGGGTCGTAGAATCAAATCAAGTAGATACATCGAAATGCACACTATTTTTTTACATTTAACTTATGAACAGAGCGAATCTGAAAATATTGTATAATAATTAAATAATTATGTAGATTTTTTTATATATAGTCAGTAATTAAATTATTTTTGAGAGATATACGTTTGGTTAAAATAAAAAATACAAATCTTACAAAACATATTGTGCGAAGATAAAAATGACAGGTGGCGTTGGAAGAAGACGTATTCCTTGTTTGAATAATCTTCATGAATGGTCTGATTGTAAATTTTTACTCTTTTCAAGAAAGATATCAATGAGTCGATGATATTCAACACGGTGTCCAACCGTTTATAATGAATGAAAACATGAAGAAGAATTAAAAATTAATATCATTTTAAAAATCATTGTATTTTCGTTGCCTACCATAAATTTTACTACTATTTATTATGATACGTGTTTTATTTACTCGAAATTTACTACACCGAACGTTAAAATTGTCTCTCCGCTACACAATTAGTAAGTGTATGCGCCTTGTATGCGGAGAATGTTGGTTGGATTTCCGCATATGCTGGATTTAAAAAAAAATAACGCAGGACTAGATAGATGCTCATTGGGTTGAGGAGTTGTCTGTCAACCAATAAGTGGCGGATTTAGCTATAGGCATACCAAGCGCACGCACGATTGATGGGGTATCCAAAAAGACGAAGAGCGGGCCTCAAAAAAAAAAAAATATGAGATAGCGTGAGACCTAAAAAACCAGAAATGGGCAAAAGTATAAATATTCAAGAAAAGTGAGATGTAAAAAAAAATTAAAAGCGATTACACCTGAGGCTTCATAACTGAATAGCGCCAGGGGCCTTTTAAGTGTTAAATCCGCCACTACAACCAATTCTCGTAAAAATAATCTCTCACATGTCTTCATATTGCGGATATCCATATACACCACTTTCGGAGCGGACATCCACACACTGTGTAGATTTATATGCTCCACTTTTGGATTGGTCACGTTAAAAAAAAATAGAGACAAACAATAAATCGAACGAGTATTAAAAAAATATCATCAAAATGTGTTCTAATCTATTGCTGTTGTTTTAAAATTATGGATTACCATCGAAAATGTCAAATCGATTATGTTATTTCAAGAATTGGTGTGTTTTCTGTTTACAAGAATTTCGAGCTTGTGTTTGGGGAAGCATTTAATAGGAAGTGAACCGAGAAACGTGATAATGGTAGACGATTCGAAATTTGTTCGAAACAAATCACTTCACATAGTGTTGTAGCAGCTCATGCAACAAAACAGGTTTGACGTGAGAGTGATCTCAATTTGTGATTAATTTATCAAAGATAAAAGAGGGATTGTAACTGGGTTCAAAGATGAAGGAATTATAAGTAATGCAATTTGTAATCAATGTAAATAAGTAGATAGATGTAAGAAAAGAGATATATTGTATTTAAACATTTTTAGGCAACATTGGTATTAATTTAAAGATACGCCTGCGGCCAAATGATCTGATAACCGGCCTTAGCGAAAATCAATCACTCAACAGGACAGAATTGGAATTAGAATCTGATAAACATTTTTTATTAAATTAACATTAAATTTAAAAGCAACGTTTGAATTTTATATGGAAAGAAAAATATTGTAACAATGGTTTTGTAAGTTTTGTATGATTTCAACAAAAATATGTTTGTAAAAGTAGTGTTTATCCACAAATACAGAGCATTTGAAGAAAATACCTAAATTAAAAGTGTATAGTAAGTGATGCATTAGTATATTTCCCTCATTTTATATTTTTTATTGACAATATGTTGTATCAGGAGAGTTCCAATTAATGATTTTGGAATATAAAGTAAGATTTCACAATAAATATGATATACTTATAATATATGTGTAAAATTAACGTTTTGAAGTTTTAAAAAATAAATATAATTTAAAAATGATCCCCGCTTATTTCAACATATATTATGAAATATATCCATTATTTTTTTCTTTTAAAAGTCGTGTTATATTATAAAATTAAAAAAATAATGCGACATGAATTTTTTTTCAATAATTCGCATAAGCGAGTATGCGGGCTATTTTAAGATTGTATATTTAATCTTAAAACAGAGGATGAAAATAAATAATTGCATATTAGCATATTATATGGCATATTGTTGAAATAATCTAATTTTAATTGAGTAATACCGCAAAACACATTACAGTTCAAATACTGGATATAAAAAATCCATCAGCCCAATTATTTTTTTATGAAGACTGGTTGATAACTGATCGCTCAATTCATTGGGTATCAACTTAGCGCATCTTGACACATTAACATTCGTGTTCATATTGTATGCAAATACGGAAATTGAATAGCGAAGGTTCGATAAGTAATTTTACTAAAATATTTTTCCATGAATGAAACATCATAAACTATTTTAAATACAAGCAATTTAAGCGGAGCACTTAATCAGACGTGTTGTGTTTTGCATATTTTTTTTGTAAACAGACCGACGAGAAATTCAAAGTCATTCATAAATTTTTGTTCTGTCGAATTTAAAGCTTTTTTCCATTATATTTCCAATAGTTACCGATACAGGTAAATGGATACAACCTTAATTTTTCAGATAAGCTTAAGTAAAAGTGCACCACGGCGGAATGCTCGCTTACCTTTGTGTCATAAAATGCACTATTATGTGAAAGGGCGGATATTTGGCAAACGGTCAGTACATTCATGAAAACGAAAAACACGAAGCTCGCCATTATATTGGGGTAATAAAAATTTCATATAAAGAAAATGCCGCTTAAATCCTGGGGGGTAACATATTTTTGTGGCGCATAGGTTTAACTTTTTTTTTACAAAGACTATTCAAGGGTGCTTCATGTACACGATTTTTACAGATTAGCAAAGGTAATGGGCAGGTAAGTGTATATTTCTCGTGTTGAAACATGTTTGTTTATATTCTACAAACACTGAAAAAAAATTGAAGAGATATCGGTAGTCCGTGATTTAATAATAATAATAACACATAGCCTTAACACATTATATTGAGATAAAAATAACACTGTGTGGCCAATAATGCAATTAGCTTTATAGTTGATAAAATTTTGGAAATTAGGAACACGTATTAAACTTACTTTTAAAGCGATGAATTAATAATCTTATAAATAAATAAAAACAACTAGATTAAGCATGCTAATTGATTGTTTGGCAGTAATTCTTGCAAGTTTTCAAAAAGTTCTTAGAAGTTAATGGATGGTTAAAAAAATGTTTTATCGTTAATTTTTGATAAAATTTTAATTAGACAGTGTAGTCTCATGTATACACGTAACAGGTGTTTAATCAGTTGTAAAAATGATTTAAAAAATTGAAATTAAGTCGGTAGTTTTTAATGCACATATTTATCTTAATATTGTTTATATTAATGTTTAATTTATTCACTTTTATTTGATTTTATCTAAAGCTAGCTATACTAGGTATAATAGTTTCTATTAAATACATCCATATTACATACATATATATTATACTATTTAGAAGATATTATAACGTATATAAATCAAATAAGCCAGTCTCTTTAATTTGATTTATAAATAAAGTATTTAAACACAATTTAAATTTTCTAATAACTAAATATGATGTATTTTTTTAGCGGAGAATTGATTGCAAAAGATATCCTTTAGCAGTGAACGTGTTAAGTTTGGAAGACAAATTGAGATATAATTATGAATTATTATTTAAAAATATTTGTAATCCGATCCTGTGTGGCGTTGGTATTAGTAGCTGACTTATTGGGCTTATTTTATGTGAATGTTTCATAAGAATCTCAAACTAATTGAAAAATTCTCCGATTGCGCCAGGCCAAGGAATGTTTATTCAAAAGGATTGTAAGGAGATAACTTTTTTCGACGACCAAATCTTCGAGAAAGTAAATTGTCTCCGATTTCTCGGGACCAATGCGACATTTTTTAATTACATTTTTTAAAGTTTTACGCCGACTTTTTGTATCGTCGAAGTCTTAAATCTCAGAAGTAAATACCTCAATATCAATGATATTCACCGTAAACATAGTAACGAAAAAGCAATCAACTTATATCGGTGTATCTACATACAAATATTTACTTGGCATCGAAAGTATTTAAAGACAGAAAAAATGCATTTTTTAAGATTCATCAAACAACATGTATCAATAAAACGTTAGATGAGTTAGTCGATGAAGAGTATTGTAGATTTAAAGAATGACGACACTTTTAATGTATTTTAAATGTAAAATTGTATAAATCAATTCGTATTATTTGTAAACGCCTGATGGCTATGAAGCTAATATGAGTGCTTCAACGACGTATGTTACGGGTTCATGTGCTGCAGTTCTTAAAATTCAAAGATACGGAACTAAATGTCCAGTTGGTTGAGAAACAACACTACTTGTAGAAAACCATACATATATTCCATCTATTGAGTCGATGTCTTTACACCGTGCTTCACGTATGTTTTATTTTAGGAGTGGACAAAGTAAAAATAAAAATTATGCTAAATTCTAATTTATAATATTTTTTACTGTATATGATGTAGATTTTTTGTCGAATCAGATCATAATATGGTCTATCGTTGTAATATTATTATTATAATATCATATCATTTCGATAATTTATACAAGCGAGGCGTTAATAATGATGCAATGAGTATTTAACCCCTTGACTACTAAACAACTATGTGTCGCCGTTCGTGATATCAGCGAGAAACACCTACAACGATTACTTTGGGTCTTTGCATATGAAGTTTTAAAACTATTACGCACAGAAAATTTGAAAGGTGGCATTTTGATATTAATAGTTTTTTTTATAAAACAAAATTGTAAATATAATAGTTGTTTGTAGTAACATTTTAAGATTTTTAAAAACATCGTAGTAGCAAAAAAAATTTAGGAAATTCATACGATTATCATGAAAATACAAAGAATTGTCAAGATATGTCATCACATGGAAGATATCAATATGCTCCAATTCCAGAACAAGCATGGTTAAAAAATATATTGAGACCAAGGTATATGAATACCAACAATGGGTTTTCACATTTGACCTTGTATGCTATCAAGATTGAAATGATCCATTAAAAAATAATGTACATTCGTAGTTCCATTTTTTATCAGTTTTTCAATTGAATTATAATATTTGCTCTCATAATAGTACTTTTTGTATGGAGGCAAAATAAGATATTTCATTTTGTCACTAATTCGGCGATTAGTGTAATAACATGTCTGCGCAGGCTAATAAAACAAAAATAAAAATAAAAAAAAACGTAAAAAAACCACGGGCATTAAATTGTTGTAAATGTCGGTGGAGGAAAAAAAGGTCATCGAAGAATAACAAAACGCTCTGATAAATGTGTTCGGCGTGATCTCACGGACCGCATCTCACCATTTCAGTTTAAGTGATAATATAAAATGTAATTCGGCTACCCGATGCCTTTCAATATGAGCCGTATAATCCGCATGCATATCTTTATGAAGATTTTATTCAAATTTGTCGTCGAAAAAAAATATTTCGAGTAATAAAAAGAACGTAAGCAAATGGAGGAAGACAAAGAATTTGAATTTGGAATTTGAATTTAGAATTGATTTCGAACATGAGCTTGGAATGTTTTAAATTGGTTTCACGTTTCCAAATTAACAAAGCTGAATTAATTCCAAAATCAAAGTTTATGTATCTATTTGTATAATATTTATGGTAGCCGAAATGTAAACGTGCGCGCTTCGGTGTCGGAGGTTGAGCTTTAGATTCCCACAGTTGCTGGATTTCAATATGTATACATACACATTTATTTGAACAATGGATTGAGCGATTAGCTGAGTAACAATTTTAACTTTAAAAAATGTAAAGATATATTAGGGAAATCCGTATGCTCCATGTACGCAGCGGGCATTTTTACATTGTGGAGACTATATGCCACGCATTACAACATGAAAATACTTTAATAAAAATAAGTATATTATATATAAATTTACAAACTGAATTCTATTTTTCAACCACTCATTGTGTGGTCCATGCGGATATAATATAAATACTTATGTTTTACCTACAAAATATTTTTCACGAGGATTGGTTGTTTGCCAATAATTGTTCCACCCATATTTTATATATGCCCTGTATTTTTGTAAAAAATTTAGCTACCGGTGTCAAAACATACTTAGTTTTTTTTTACATCCAAATCCAAGTTACTTGCCTATTTGGCTCAATTAGTAACCGCTTGCTTGAATATGATTAAAGACTGTGTGACAACCAAGCCACGCGAAAAACAATTCACTAGTTAGTTTTTATATTGCGGATATTCATATACTAACAACACGTAACATACATCACTCAATGAAACCGTATTTTTTTAAGATTTGAAATGATTTAATAAGAAAAGTAACCCTTGAAAAAATTAGGTTATTCGTCTCTCGATATCAAAGGACGGAGATACGTCTGCTTAAGACTAGACGTAAGGACGGATCGGATGGATAGTAATAGTTTATTTATCGAATATAGAATCGACAAGACTGTATTTTTAATTAATTTTTATTTAGAAAAAATGTGCGTTTCACAAATCTTAGTCAATTATTTTGCGATCCATAGATGGCAACGGTATGTTAATAGTTCATAATTGTTAACTATTAACGTGTTAACTTTATTCAATTTTATTTGATTTTATCTAAAACTCACAACTGTTTATTATAATTTCCTAAAGATATTATATTACGAGAATAATAATTGTGTTTATGGTGAAGCTCCATCGAGGAACTGGAAATGGACAAGCTATATACAAAATAGGAAATGTCTAATTAGCAAGTTTTTTTCATTAACACTAAGCCGTTCGTGTTGATATTCTTAAACTTTATTGGGCGACCGTTCCTATCTGTTGACCATAAACAACCGACAACACTTACTTACACGTGTATCAATGATTCTATCATACACGCAGTCTCTATGGAAATAAATTCTAAGCGTAGTCAAGCAAATCTTTTTGGAAATATTCGAGAAACTCGACTAAATCAGTTACAAATTAATTGCATCTATTGACGGTGCTTTATAAAAGTTCGGACACATCAAACATCTACATACATATTATTATTATCTTATAATTAAATATAGGAATATAAAAACAAAACATTATTAAATGAAAGTGTTAATAATTCAAAGAGAAAACTTTCTTCTAATGCTTTGATATTCAATGCTAAACATGTTTCAGATAAATTTATGTGTATGATAAATTGCTCGCCCACCGTGCTTCATTACTACAACTTGAAACTAGGGTAATGAGTGAAATAAATAGTTAACAACTGACCTTCGTATAAAATATTGAAATTACTCATCTGTAATTGATTTCCCCTCCACCACCCGGCACATATCCACATCCCTTATGCGAGCGTACACCGTGGGGTAATAAAAGTTATGCATTTTTATAAGTACCAGAAGTGTCCCAATGGCAGCTTCTCTTTCCCTTGGTTGGCACGCACTTCAGTGTGTGAGATCTGCACTTGTTATATCACTTAAAATATATTCTGTTATTTACACTGGGTAAAGTTGCAATATTGAACCGAGTTTGATCACATGCTGCGGATACCTATAGCGGATATCAGATTGACTTACTCCTTTAAGTTATCTGGATTACAGCGTCAGTAACGGGCCAACCAATATACATGACTATGGCATGAAACTATACTTTGGTAATACATGAAAAAATGGCTAGTGACAGTGATTTTTAAAAGCACTGAATGACAGACATATGCTCCAACTTAAAAAAGTCAACCGAATTACAGCGTTAGCAAAGAGCACTAACTATAATATAAGACTATCACATGAAAGTTAACATTGGTAATTTGTAAAAAGAATGATCAGCGATAATGTTTCGAGGAGTTACTGTGTGGCGAATTAGAAAAAATATGAAGAAACATTAAATTGAAATTCATCAAATTGATTAGGTATTATTCATATCAGTACTCCGTAACTTTTTATCGTTCACGGCACACTTGAAATTTTTCCAAAATTTTGCAGCACACTACAAGAAAAAAAGAAATAAATACTGCCGTAGCGGCGTCATTTGTGATGTTTTTCTGAAATTGGAGAAATGCGGCACGGCACACCCAGCATCCTCTCGTGGTACTGATCTACATGACAGAGTTAATAGTGGATGAATTTCCAAATCGCACATCATAAGCCGCTTTTAATTTCCCTAGTTGCATAATAAATACAAAACACGGATTTGCATCAGATTAAATGACACCTCGTAAAAAGTATGTTTGGTCACTCACATTGTGAAGATCCATACGATCAACAATTCGAGTAGATATGGTGTTAAAAATTATTGTACGTCATTAAAACCAATCGATTTTATACTGACACACGGATAGAGATTTTTATAACCTTGATATGTATATTATGATTTATGAAGCATCAAAAAGCGTAGCTACTTTTACAATAGTGCTAATTTCTTTAGATGTTTGTTTTTTCTTTATGGTTATAATTTATGACTTTATTTCGTTGTGGCAATAAAATGCAAATTTAATAAAACGTTGAATCTATTCAAACGGCCATATAATACCGGTAGGTAATTATGAACATATTTATTTATGTTATGATTACATGTTTGACATTGATTTGACAGCTAAATTCAAGAGTATTATATCCGAAAAAGATAAAATCTCACATGCTACGCGTTTAACACATGATTTATATAAATTATAATACGTTTATTAAATTACGAAAACCTATTTGTATACAAATAATTTTTATTCGACTTCCTGTTTTAAGCGCGTCTCATAGCTGGTAAAGCATAAAAACGGGGCAACATTAAACCAGTTTGAAAATAATTAATTAGAGTCATCAGGCTTAAATCTTTCTCACGAATTAAATACATTTTAATCAAAGCTGTCTTTGGTTTTGAAATATACTCTCGTATTACAACCTTATGAATCTTGGTCCAGAAAAAGGTACACACACACTACTTTTAAATTGTTGTTTACAGCTTTCTCTGTAGGGGCGACGAGGTATCTTCTTGTGGGGGCTCTTATGGTCTTTTATAAACCATAAACTATACAACTCAGTCCAGTTATGAGCTTGGACTCTTATATTGAACTTTATTGATAATAAAAATATATCACTGTGTATGATGATAGTAAGAGTACATTTTACTCATTTTGAAAAGCGTGTTTCTTTAATTATTACATTATAAAATGTTGCGTATGGTATGACTTTGCGACACGCAAAATACACTTGCAAAAATATATTATATTTATATTTACTTACGACTTTTTTACAACGGCAATGTTGTATTCATTCCCACCCACTATGATTTCAACGCTGCGTTTCTGGTTAGTTGTTTGCGGGCTTAAATCCCGTAATGATATTAATTGTATTTATATAAATATTATATTTAAATTTAAATAGTGAGTATACAAGGAAAAAGTTTACAGACAACCGTAAAAAAATGTATTAGAGTTTCGTATTCTAGGTGCTTTGACGCATTATCTTTATGTGGGTGTATAAAATATTTATGATATATTCACAAATATTTCGTTACGGTAGCTGATTGAAAAGCGTTCGCCGCTTTATCAAAATGCCAGAGATCGTTGGTTCAAATCCCCTAGCTACATAAAGACATTTAAAAAATAAAAATTCTGGATACCTAATCGTGAAAATAATCTTCACATTACGGTTGTTCATGTGTACTATATACGAGGTGGCCATTTTTCACTTTTTTATACGAAAGTATATAATACAAAGCACACACCTTGGGGATTCTGAGTTTCAAATATAGGATGTTTATAAATTATGAATAATAATTAGGTTATGTTTACGTTTAGTGAAATCTCATCTTGAATATCTTAGATATAATAAGTGCAAAAAAAAAAAATACTCCGAGAATGGAGCATATAGATTTACAATGTGGAGATACGGATCTCCGCAATATAAAGACAAGTATTGACTGTGGTGATGTTTAACGAGATTGCTTCGGATATTGATGTCTTCCGCCTGTGTGAGAATGAGTTTAGATGGATGCTATCATATACGTTATTAAAATATGATCCATCTAACTTACTTGGTAGACACTCTCTTTCTATTGCTATATTTTAAAATATTTTATTTAATTGATTTTTTATAATAATGCAATATATGTTAAATTACTTGCAAAAGATTACTTGTCAGGTCAATCTAATAGACATCCGGTTCTGCTTTATTAGATTTTTTTAAATCCTAGGAAATCGAACCTAAAATCTCCGGCTTCGAAGCACACATTCTACCTTCTCGGTTACCGGAGAGACAATACGATTATAAATATACGAGATCAAATATTATAAGCATATTGCTTCAAGGCCTTTACACAGTGAATTTTACCATTATTATGAACAACAATAAAATAAACTAAATAAATAACAAACAGCACGACGATCGGCAATGTATGAAAGCGATTTTATTGTTTGAATTAAGTGTTATTGAGTTGGAATCGAAATGATGTGAATTTGATTAAAATATTTTAAATAATCAAGAACAAAGAAGTTCAGTGAAGAATCAGGACCGGTTTAAGTCGGTAACTGTACAATGCTGATTTTTTCTCACGGAGAAAATTTTTCGTCCTTTTGCCTTTGGTTGTTTACGAAGCGGTGGCCTGTTACAAATATTTTTTGATTTCCTTGAAGAAATTTTTGTTTATTCTAACAAATTTTATACCGTTGCGTAATATTTTTGCCGAAAGAATTTTGATAATTAAACATTAAGGATAAAATACCTTTATTATTACTTTCAGTCTGGATAGTTTGCGTTTTTATACAAGATATTTGAAATATTTAAAAAGTTATTACTACAAAAAAAAACGTATATTTACTGAAAATATAGAAAAAAAAAAAAAAAATAAAAAATATAAATCGAGATGCCTAATGGATTGAGCTGACAAACAAGAGCGAGAATATAAACTTCAGAACATATGCTGACCCGCTGATGAGATGGAAATGAAGACAAGGTTGATTTTGTCCGGAAGCATCCGCATTATGTGTCAACCTTGTTTTACAATTGTACCAATTGATATATATAAGTTCTTCAAATACCATTGTTTTTTACCCAGAGATTTTTTTACTGAGATATTTTCAATCGATTTTTTGATTATATTCAAAAAAGATCCAAATTATTAAGATTTAGATTTGAGGATAGTTCAAAGTTAAGTCTAATATCTGATCTATAAGTTTTAATTGTAATGTGTTTTGTGATTTATTACAATTATTGAAACATAATTTATCAGAACTTCACAATATTTAACAAAAAAATTGATAAACTATTTCACGTTAACGCGTTGTATAAAACAATAAAAATAATTATGCCATGATATAAAAATGTACGTTACCAATCTTCCAGCTCTGTTATTATGAAGATTAATCTCCGATCTCAGATCTCCAGCCGATTCTCTCGAGTCGAGGAACATTTCGGAGAAACGAATACCGAAGTCAATGTTATTTGAACATCCTCCCCACTTCCATCGGTTGTTTCCTCGATATTTGGGTGTCTTCGATGAGGACACTTGATGTAATGACGACAAGGGCTCACAACTGCAGCCTTCCACCTCACCACGAGAGCAAGCCCTGGACACTGATAAAGCGACTCCCGCAGATATCAGCGACATGGCGAATGCACTTTCGGGGAAGCCTGAGAAACAAAAAGTTGTTCAAATATAATAGAGATTAAATTCACGAAGTTTATCGTACAGTCTTAGAAATATGTTATTTATTTATTATGCATAACATTTATTATATTACATATTTAGTAGGTATTTGTCTGATGTCTGAAAAATTTGTGAACGTAGAAAAATAGTACATATTATACAATAGCAAAGTATGAATGATTAAAAAATACAATTGTTTTCGTATAAGGAGTCAGAAGAAGAAGACGAATAAAGATTTCAATTACTAGCAATGTATGAAACAAATCTCGTGTCTCTTGCACCTTCATATTGTACGAGTATACAAAAAAAAATGTAAATTATATGATATGTGTAATGGATAAATAAGATCGAAAATATAACCATTCATAATATTATTCAGTTTTAAATCCTTATACAGCTAAAAGGTTGAAACTATAATGCTTGCCACTTGTTAAAAATATTAAAAATTAGTCTTCACATGAAGGGATTTCTTATCTCCGTTTTTGGTATGAAGATTTTTACGTTGTGGAGAATTATATGATCCATTTTTAGAGGGTGTATAGAAAAAGATTATTCACGATTATTATGGGAAAGAAGAAGATTCCTACGCGTTTTTATAAGTTAATTAAAGCTGAATTGAATCGATTTACTTTTAACAGAGACTATAGGTAAGACATAGAAGCATTTCCAATAGGCATGTGAATAGACGAAAATGAATTTTCTACGGAAGCCAAATAGTGTAAACATTTGTAAAAAAGAGCCTTTGTCGGAATCAATCTCACGCTTCAAATTGAGTCGTGAGTTCTATTTTATTCTTTGACCGAATCAACTGACAGTCGTGTATCATGAGATGACAATTTACAATGCGACTTCAAATTAAGTTAGTGTCCACAAACAACTGGAAAAAATGTGAGATTCGATATGCCTCGATCACGTGACTCCGCTTCAATGATTTCAATATATTCATCAGGGCCACGCCGATCTAATGTCTGTATTGGTCGCCGCACAAGGGCGTCTAAACATGCTGGGCGCCTTTTAATGACAAAAAAATAATTGCCAGTATTTTAAATGTGAATTTAATGAAAGCAAGTAGACTATAAAAATACAAGATATTTCTATAAAGTTCTTTAACGCCTTCTTCAACCGCCCTTGTGCAGTTCAAATTATGGATATTAGGACGGCGTGGCCCGGCATACAGATGTATACACGTGTATGAACGCACATCAAACAATTATTCATTAAATATTTTACTATAAATATATTTTATATGAATGTTAAAAATACTTTATGCTTGGTAAAATGAATGTACTATATATTTAAGCAACGTCATATTGAATTGTAACCTCAATTATAATATAGATTTTTTTACATTTTATATATTCCTCGATAGTATTTAAGGGATAAAATATACGTAAATAAAATAGACATGTTTAAAAAATGTAAGGTAACCTCATTTTGAAAAGATATTTTTGAATTTTACTTCAACTTTTATATTTTCTTACTCAATTTTGTCTATCAAAAGAAATCATTGCTCCGAATCGCGATTACGTGACCGCCAGTCGGAAGGCCATGTTTTATAATTGAATATAAAAAATGTATAATTAAATGAGATTTTTAATTGAATTAGTTTACAGTAAAAGATTTAAACTAAAAGCCAATGCGGTTTCTTGGAAGATTGATAAAAAGCTTCGCAAAGGTAAGTTATCGCTTGACTTTTTAATGGAAAGATTGCATTTCAGAGCAATTATAACGTAATAAACATACTTGCTGGGTACGTAATGAGCTTTCGACTTGATAAAATTACCGAGATATGCAACCGAATGTATTTATCTAGACGTACATACATATACATTAAAAAAAGTTTTATATTTAACATTTACCTGTAGGCAAGAAAGCTCTGAAGAATGTTGTTCTTAAGTAAAGACGTATGATTTATACATTTTTTACAAATAGTGAAGTGTTTATATATCACATAAATACAACCTCATTAGAATAGTCAAGTTGAGAATAAATACTTGTGGATAGGATATGATCGGGTGAAAGCTCAAGATATATTATGTCATTACATATTCTGAGGAGGGCAGCAATTTTTATCAATAGCCGCCAAAATAAATTAAAATATATCAAATTGATTAAAGGCGAAAAAGGTTATTGTTATAGCGGTACGGTTGTGAGACTGTAATATGAAAATAATGGCAGAAGATTTATATTTACAAATAATGTATCAAATGCTAAACCAACGTACAGTGACGAATATGGTATAACAAGAAGAAATAATTTGTAATCATATTATTACCACTCCTATAAGAGAGCATAAACATATCCAAAATGAATCAAATCTTAGATTTTTTTATTAAAAAAAAGGTCTACTAACCACCCACCTAATTGATGAGCTGATTTGCGTATACACTTTGGTGCCGAAGGTAATTGGTTTGAATCCCCTAACTGCATAAAGATTGTTTTCTAATATTAGATTACTACGAAATATATACAAAACAGAACTATTGGTATGTGTTCATTTGATGAAATAAAACAGTATAATTAACAGTGATATCACTAGGCATACCCTACCAAATTTGCGCTTATTGGTAGAAGATATACATGTAGGAAAAGTCTGCAATTATGTGTACACATACAACTTAACTACTAAATGACAAAGCTTATTTCAAAATGTGGTATTTATGTATATGTGTATCTTCTTGTACTTCTGATTTTCCGTGAATAATAATGCATTTTTTTAGTCTGCTCAATTCGTGTAGTATTAGGTATTTTGAAAGTAATTTTAACAAAATAGACACTACCCTACCGAAAAATGCTGAGTGAATCACCGCTATAGTTATTTTACTGAAAGCTTAATTTTCTTTCAGTATGCCTTGTGAATTGTCGAGGCTTGTATTTTTGAAAGTTTCTTTAATGTTTAAAGCAATACACGTAAAAGTAAAATACACATTACATACAAAATAGTATTCTTCGTAATTTTATTTGTCTTCATTATTTGTTCTTAGCGGCGAGTCGTTATATTATAATGATTATGAAATTAGATATTTATTACGTGGACCGCTAATCGAGCAGGGCGATCAATTGTCCGACGTACATCTTCCGCACTGTCGCTCGGCGTCAGTGCATTTGAAAATGAGAAGCGCTTTCACTCATTTGTTCATTCACGTCAGATGCTAGAGACGTTACCATGTACACACTGATTCACATGTGATTTGATCAATAATATCGATAGTTAGAATCTATGTAACAACGCTTTAAATGTAATCTGAAAAAATAGCAGTAATTTAAAATAAAAAAATTGATTGATTTTTATAGAATTTAGTTACAGCTTATATAACACGAGCTTTATTACTCTTTTTGACTGGGATTAATTTTACTTATTCATTATTCAAATTAATTTTATTTATCACCTTAAATAGATTCGTCTAAGTCTATTATCTAGTATACAAGATGAAAGAAAATCAATTAATCTTGAAATAGAAATCAAAATCAATGAGAAAATTTCAAGTCGCTACTGTTTAGCGTTTGGGAAAAGTTTCTGTGACAGACGTGCGAGCATATTTTCTGTTTTATTATGTATAGATTTGCTATTCTGTGTTTATTATTTAAATTGTATTTGTGATTCAATAGCTGAGGTACCCGGCATTGCCCGGGAAAACTTAATATTACATGTGTGACATTGAAAAATCATTTTACCGCAACGTTTGTTTTTTGCATCAGGAGCAAAATCATAAATCGTACAAATTTTTATTAGTTCCAACTCTTGAACACGCTACGCATAGTTGGCTATGAGAAAGCAAAGAGTCTTGAAATTAATACCAGCAATCTTAAGTAACTGCACTTGAGCCTTATTGATGAACATCGTGATAGTAAGACGCACTGGAAACTGAAGACGCTTGAATGCAATGGATATTCGCGCAGTCTGTCAAAATAACATGAGACATCAAATTTTTCACAGATAATCTTGTTACATTTCATAGGTGCATCCAAATTCACCAAGAGAATGATGGAAGAACCAAGTTTGAGCAGAAATTCATGTGAAAGCATTCCTGGAGGCTCAAGAGAGTTGAGAAATTCGGTGTGATACTGAGTTATAGGGTCAGTATCCACAATTGTATCGATTGACATGTACGACTATGGAATTTTGGAGCTTTTCTAGCGGAAATAGAATAGGTTGAAGGTAACTTTAAGAGGGGTGTATTAAAAATAAATAGTTCCCTTGGAGATTTGCTCCGTAAGCCAAAATCGAACATACCATAGTAGCCCAGGCGTAGATCACTTTGTCAAAGCCCGTGAAAAGTCGGCTCAATGAACACTTTAAATTAAGACGAAATTTGATTCTACTTGATTATAATGTAAAAAAATAGTTTTATTTTAATTTTGTTGACGTTTTTAATAGAAGGAAAAACAATTGAACGCCGAAAAAATCAATACGATCGGCTCAAACGGCAACTGCTCAGATTCGAAATTTGAACTTATAATGCTCACAATAATAAATCTTTATTGTTTATTGTCTATCAAAAGGTTCAAATAAAAGATGAAAAAATATAGTACGTTAAGAGATAAAAGTACTGTGTTGGTGTTGATAATTATCGACGAGATATTTCGAGAGAAAAACTCATCATATTAAAATTATGAAGAAAAACATTATACAATACAAGATTTCGTAATTGGTTATAGAAAAATACACAAACTAAAATATGCTGCCAAAATAATTAAAATTTATACTAGTATCGATAATATTTTGAGTAAAGAAACTGTTTATAGACGACACGTGAAGTACTTAAGTATTTAAAATAATAATAAAAATGTCTGATGAATTCTTTAACTCTCACCTTACTGTAACAAAACCCACGGTGTTGCCCCCAAGTATCCAGTTAAAGATGTGTGCATTAAATTTAAATTATGCAAAATCTTCTATTATCGTACTCTATACTTATATCTTACTATAATTAGCTATACAAATCATTGTATTATTAGTAAAATAATGTAATAAGTGCAAATAATGTAAAAATAGCGGCGAAAACGAATAATACGATATTAAAAGGTAAATATCATTTATTGACTGATGACTGTATTTAGCTACTCTCCTCTGAAATATAATTACATCATTCAAATGAGTAATCGATACTGCATAATACACATATACTAACGTGATCTAAGACAGACACGCGTATGCCGATCCTAAATTTAATACATAATAATTATTTTTGTTGACATTGATCAATGTTTTTAGTTTGTAATTACATGATTGAAAGGATATGGATTTTGCTGAGAAATATATAAAGAAAATCAGTGTATTTGGGGAAACAAAATAAAACTATGAAGTGACTAATTAATTTACCATGGTAGCATTATTGTTTCCAGCATATATCGTAAATGTAACAAATGGCAGTAATTTAACATTCGGTTATGAAAGGGTTAATGTATCTATATAAAGTATCAACGAGTATTTCGATAGTATCGATGTACCGCAAGCATCCCTAGAAATCGGAGGTTTTAATCGTTGCGATTTGACTGGCGTATAAATAAATATCGACGAGAGTGACACATTGAAAATGTTCCCACGGCCCGGCTGGCAATCCGCCTCTCCTCTGAATGTGAATCCCCGAAGCCGCAAGATAAGCATGTTGTTTTTCTTTGTAAGAAATGTACCAGCCTAATTAGCCGGATGCCTATGAAGCCTGATCGAGTGGCGTACATTAACTAAAGGCTCGTATCGGCCCATTCGAACAATATCGAGCCGGTTGTAATATTACCGACATATTTTAATTATTAATGCGATTATTAAATGTATGTGTTCATATGTTTTGATACGTAACGGTTGATTAAGATATTGCTTATACATCATATCTCAAATAAACTTTCATCAAAAAAATATTTATACGAAAAATTACATCCGGTAAACGTGTGTATTTTTATAAACTAAATGCACTGTATAGTTTGTGTATACTTAAAATATATAGAAATCAAGGAATAATGTTTCTTTTATATGTTTTTAAATATTTTTTTAGAATTATCATCAGTCAAATATTAGGAAATATGTGTAAATATAAACATATTTGTAGCAAATTTTTCAATAAGTTTGTAAATATTTTTGACACTGAAATAGCTATCGACATAATCCAGATTATAAGTCATATTTAAATGATGTGTTAGTTAATTTTTATCTTCTTCGATCTTCAAATGTGTTGAAATACGTTTTCGATGGACATCACTGGCCCCTCGAACCCTCGAACGTACTTATCACAGCCATCACAGTCTCTCAGTATGTGAATTGCAGATTTCGCATTTAACACATGCAGCCCGCAATCCTTGTCGTCATCTGCTGATTTCCGCGGAGATGGCATCAACCAGCAAGCCTTCTTCACTGTCACTTGGAAAATCTTGCTCTCTCCATTCTTGAGGAATTTTCTGGTGTACCATCAGAGTTTAAAGCTAATTATCGTATACTAAAGAAGAATTTTTAAATTAAAATTTGCCACATATCATAATTCTATAGCTATCAAATGAGTTTCTCTAATAATTAGATAGTATATATTTCAGGATTTATAAGAAAAATCGATGTTTTAATATGTAGATTCTACTTAATATGACTCCATGAACTAATTCATGGGCAAATAATTGATATTTAATTGTATATAGAAATTTAAATAGAAACTACGTATAATATCTTCCTAGTGAAAACTTAATATGGCTTATGACAAGAACGAAATTCGATTTTCCAGAGTAACAATACATTGGATGCGAATATGTAACAAACTAATAAAAAAACATTTGATAAATTTATTTGTCAAACAATTACTCAACCCAATGGGAAACCAGTCCTGCATTTTCGAAT